>JAJONZ010025993.1:0-13662 GCA_029582445.1 Solanum paucissectum
GGTCTTTAAAAAAAAAAAAAAAAAAAAAAAAAAAAAACCCTAAACCGTAAACCATAAACCCTAAATTCAAACTATAAACTCTAAACCCAAAACCATAAACCCGAAAACCTAACTCTATACTCTAAACTCAAAACACTAAATCCTAAATCCTAAACTCTAAACACTAAATCCAAAACATAAAACACTAAACCGTAAATCCTAATCCCTGAACCTTAAACCCTAACCCTAAACCTTAAACCCTAAACCATAACACTAAACCCTAAACCCTAAACCCTAAATCCTAAACTCTAAATCCTACACCCTAAAAACAAAACCTTAAATCCTAAAGTCTAAATCCTAAATGCTAACCTAAAACCCTAAACCCTAAACCCTGAACCCTAAACCTTAAACCCTAAACCCTAAGCACTAAACCCTAAACCCTAATCCGTAAACTGTACACCCTAAACCCTAAAACCTAAATCCAAACTCTAAACCCTAAACACTAAACCCTAAACACAAAACCCCAAAACCCTAAATCCAAACTATAAACTCTAAACCCTAAATTCTAAATCCTAAACTATAATCCCTAAACCCTAAACTCTACACCCTAAACCCTACACCCTAAACCCTAAACCCTAAATCCTATACTCTAAACCCTAAATCCTAAACCCTAAATCCTAAATCTTAAACTCTGAAACCTAAACCCTACACCCTAAACCCTAAACCCTAAACCCTAAACCCTACCCTAAATTTTAAACCCTATATTCTAAACTCTAAACATTAAACCCTAAACCGTAAACACTAAACCCCAAACCTTAAATCCTAAACCCTAAACCCTAAACCCTAAACCGTAAACCGTAAACTCTAAACCCTAAACCCTAAACACTAAACCCTAAACCCTAAATCGTAAACCATAAACCCTAAACCTTAAAACCTAAATCCAAACTCTAAACCCTAAACCCAAAACCCAAAACCCAAAACCCAAAACCCTAAATCCAAACCATAAACTCTAAACCCTAAATTCTAAATCCTAAACTATAATCCCTAAACCCTAAACTCAAAACCCTAAACCCTAAACCCTAAATACTATACTCTAAACACTAAATCCTAAATCCTAAACTATTAACCCTAAACACTAAACCCTAAACCTAAACCTTACCTTAAATTTTAAACCCTAAATCCTAAACTATAAACATTAAACCCTAAACCGTAAACACTAAACCCTAAACCCTAAACGCTAAACCCTAAACCCTAAAACTAAACCCTAGATCCTAAATCTTAAACTCAAAACCCTTAACCCTATCCCTAAACCCTAAACCTTATACCCCATACCCTAAACCCTAAACCCTGATCGCTAAACCCTAAACCCTAAACCCTAAACCGTAAACCCTAAATCCTAAACCCTAAACCCTAAATCCTAAACTCTAAACCCTAAACCCTAAACATAAAACCCTAAACTGTAAACCCTAAATCCTAAACCCTAAATCCTAAACTCTAAACCCTAAACCAGAAATCGTAAACCCTAAAACCTAAACCCTAAACACTAAACCCTAAACCCTAAATGCTAAATCCTAACCCCTACCTCTAAACCTTAAAACCTAAACCCTAAACTTTAAATCCTAGGCTCTAAATCCTAAACCTTAAACTCTTAAATTTAAATGCTAAACTCTAAACCCTAAACCCTTAACCTCAAGCCCTAAATCCAATCACTAAACCCTAAACCCTAAACACTAAATCCTAAACTCAAACCCCTAAACCCTAAATCCTAAATCCTAAGTCCTAACCCTAAATCCTAATCCCTAAACCTAAACCCTAAACCCTAAACCATAAATCATAAACTCTAAACGTTAAACCCTAAACCTTAAATTATAAACCTTAAACACCAAACCCTAAACCCTAACATTAAACCTAAACCCTAAACCCTAAATCCTAAACTCAAAACTCTTAATTCTAACACAAAACCCTAAACTCTAAACACTAAACACTAAACCCCAAATTTTAAACCTTAAACCCTAAACCCTAAACCCTAACCTCTAAATCTGAAACCCTAAATCCTAAAACTTAAATACAAACTCTAAACACTAAACCCAAAATCCTAAACCTGAAACCCTAAATCCATTCACTAAACTCTAAACACTAAATCCTAAACTCCAAATCCTAAACTATAAACATAAAACCCTAAACCCTAAACTGTAAACCCTTAACCCTAACCCTAAATCCAAAATCCTAAACCCTAACGCTAAATCCTAAACCCTAAACCCTAAACTCTAAACCCTAAACCCTAACCCTAAACCCTAAACCCTAAACCCTAAACCTTAACCCTAAACCCTAAATCCAAAACTCTAAACCCTAAACGCTAAATCCTAAACTCAAAACCATAAATCCTATATCCTAAGCCCTAACCCTAAATCCTAATACCTAAACCTAAACCTTAAACACAAAACCATAAATTATAACCTCTAAATGTTAAACCCTAAACCCTAAACTCCAGACACTAAACACTAACATTAATTCTAAACACTAAATACTAAATACAAAATCCTAAACCCTAACACTTAACCCAAAACTCTAAACCCTAAACACTAAACCCCAAAACCATAAACCTTAAACCCTAAACCCTAAACCCTAAACCTAAACCCTAACCCTAACCCTAAACCCTAAATCCAAAACCCTAAACTCTAAACTCTAAACCCTAAACCCTAAGCCTAAAACCCTAAACCCTAAACACTAAACCCTAAATCTTAAACCCTAAACCCTAAATCCTAAACCCTAAACCCTATACCCTAAATCCAAACTCTAAACTCTAAGACCTAAGCCCTAAACTCTAAATCCTGAACTCTTAACCCAAAACACTAAGCCCGAAACCCTAAACCCTAAACCCTAAATACTAGACTCAAAACCCTAAATCCTAATCCTAAATCAAACCCGTAAACCCTAAACCCTAATCCCTAAATACTAGACTCAAAACCTAAATCCTAATCCTAAATCAAAACCATAAACCCTAAACCCTAAATCCAAACTCTAACCCCTAATCCCTAAACCCTAAACCCTAAATGCTAAACCCCGAACACTAAACCCTAATCCATAAATCCTAAACCCTAAACCCTAAGCCCTAAACCTAAACACTAAACCAGAAACCCTAAACCCTAAATTGTAAACTCTAAGCCCTAAACTCTAAACACTAAACCCTAAGTCCAAAACTCTAGGTCCTACACCCTAAATCTTAAACCTTAAACCCTAAACACTAAAACCTAAACCCTAAACCTATACCCTTAACCCTAAAGTGTAAACCCAAAACCCTAAACCCTAAATCCAAACTCTAAACCCTAAAACCTAAGCCTTAAACTATATATCCTAAACTCTAAACCCAAAACCCTAAACCCTAAATCCTAAACCCTAAATACTAGACTCAAAACCCTAAATCCTAATCCTAAATCAAAACCGTAAACCCTAAACCCTAAATCCAAACTCTAACCCCTAATTCTTAAACCCTAAAACCTAAACCCTAAATCCAAACCCTAAACCCTAAATACTAAACTCTAAACCCAAATCCCTAAACTCCAACCCTTATATCCTAAACTCAAAACCCTAGACCCTAATCCCATAACCATAAACCCTAAACCTTAATCCCTAACCTTTAAATCCTAAACCCTAAACCCTAAAACCCAAACCCTAAACCCTAAAACCTAAACCCTAAACCCTAAACTCTAAACCCTAAACCCTAAATACTAGACTCAAAACACTAAATCCTAATCCTAAATCAAAACCATAAACCCTAAACCCTAAACCCTAAATACTAGATTTAAAACCTAAATCCTAATCCTAAATCAAAATCGTAAACCCTAAATCCAAAGTCTAACCCCTAAACCCTAAACCCTAAACGCTAAACACTAAACCCTAAACACTAAACACTAATCCGTAAACTAACCCTAAACTCTAAATCCTAAGCCCTAAACCTAAACCCTAAACCAGAAACCCTAAACCCTAAATCCTAAACTCTAAGCCCTAAACTATAAACCCTAAGTCCTAAACTCTAGGTCGTACACCCTAAATCTTAAACCTTAAAACTGAAACACTAAAACCTAAACCCTATACCCTATACCCTATACCCTATACCCTATACCCTTAACCCTAAAGTGCCAAAAAAGTGTAAACCTTAAACCCTAAACCCTAAACCCTAAAACCAAAATCTAAACCCTAAGACCTAAGCCCTAAACTATAAATCCTAAACTCTAAACCCAAAACCCTAAACCCTAAATGCTAAACCCTAAACCCTAAACCCTAAATACTAGACTCAAAACCCTAAATCCTAATCCTAAATCAAAACCGTAAACCCTAAACCCTAAATCCAAACTCTAACCCCTAATTCCTAAATCCTAAACCCTGAACCCTAAACCCTAAACCCTAAACCCTAAGCCCTAAACCCTAAATCCAAACCCTAAACCTTAAACCCTAAACCCTAAATCCTAAACTCTAAACCCTCAACTCTAAACCCCAAACCTTAAATCCTAAACTCAAAACCCTAAATCCTAACCCTAAACACTAAACAATAAACCCTAAACCCTAATAAATCATGTCATTGATACTGGTCAACATACAGACAAATTCAATAATAAATTAGGAAGCAGGTTGAGTAAAAAAAGAAGAGATGCTATAAAAAAAAGACAGAATGTTGATCAGGTTTCAGCTAAGATCCAACAAACAAAGGATCAGGATGGTCGGCCACCACAAGATGATTATGGGGCTTTGAATTCTGAAGATGAACTGGATTCTGATAATCAGTCCATTGCTGAATCTGGTGAAGAAGGGGAAGACACAATCAGGCACCTCAAACCTTTGGTTCCATCTTTAAGGATCAGTGGACTGAGGAAGTCCAAGATGTCACAGCAAAACAGGGTCTATCCCCAAGAGGTAGGAAGCAAAGCAGACAATCACGTACCACCAGTACCTCTACAACTTCTAGCAGGCCCATCACAAGGTCCAAATCCAAAGGTTTTTAATGATTAAGGCCCTATGTTGAAATGCTAGGAGTATCAATACCCAAGGTTCTTTGGAAAGGCTTCAAACACTTAAGAGATTGCATCAATTATCTCTGATTGTAGTGCTTGAACCCTTTGCAGACAAGTCTCAAATCAACATTGTGAGACTTCAACTTCAAATGGATCATGTTGTCAGTAATCCTAATGGAAAAATTTGGTTGTTTTGGTCTAAGGAAGTCACTGGTCATATTCTTGAAAATCATGAGCAACATATCACAGGAAGTTTCAAACATTCTGATCTAACTAAGCAATTCATGATGTCCTTTATTTATGCTAAATGTAAGGATCATATGAGGAGACCTCTGTGGGACAGGCTTCTGTCTTATGCTAGTATGGATGTACCTTGGTGTACTATGGGAGATTTCAATGTTATCACATCTATAGAGGAGAAGCTTGGGGGAATGCCTTATAACATGAATAAGAGCTTTGATTTTATTAGTGTGATAGAAGCATGTGGTTTAACTGATTTAGGTTAAACAGGGCTTCCATTCACATGGTGTAATCAAAGGGATGCACAAGCTAGAGTTTGGAAGAGATTGGATAGGTCCATGGTTAATGACAAATGGTTAGAGGTTATGCCTCAAACTACTATTGATCATTTATCTTCTGTTGGTTCTGATCACAGTCCTTTGTTGATGTAACTGACTAGAACAAGTGAGAGTCATACAAAGTACTTCAAGTTTCTACATTTTTGGGTTGAAAATGACTCCTTTATGGAGACTGTGCAGCAATGTTGGGAAAAGGGGGTCACTGGTAATCCTATGTGGAAATTGCATCAGAAAATGAAAAGGTTGACATCTACACTTAGTAAATGGTCAAAAAAGGAGTATGATGATATATATGTTAAAGTACAGGAGTATGAGGAGACAATCAGAAAAGCTGAGGAAGATCTTCTTACTACTAATACTGAATTCTTCAGACAACAACTTCATCTTATGAATGCGAAGTATATTAAATATTTAAATTTGGAAGAATTTGTCCTTAAACAGAAGACTCAGTTGCAATGGTTTAAGGAGGGGGATGCCAATACCAAGTACTTTCATGCTTTAATGAGGGGTAGAAGAAGAAGATTGCTTTTACATAAAATATGTACAGACAATGATGTGTGGATTCAAGGTGATGAACCAATTGCACAGGCTGCTTGTCAATATTTTCAGAACATATTTACTGGACAGCACAACAGAATAGAAGAAGGAATTTTTCAGCACATACCTACCTTAGTTACTCCTGAGCAGAATGAGATGTTACAGGCTATGCCTACATTGGAGGAACTAAGGCAAGTTGTGTTCACTATGAATCCAAACTCAGCACCGGGTCCAGATGGTTTTGGGGGAAAATTTTATCAAGCCTGTTGGCACATTATTAAGGAAGATTTGCTGGCTGCAGTACAATCTTTCTTCTGTGGTCAAATTATGCCTAAATTCATGTCTCATGCTTGTTTGGTTTTACTTCCAAAAATTGAACAACCTTCCAGATTCACTGACCTTAGGCCTATTAGTCTTAGCAATTTCTCCAATAAAATTATCTCCAAAGTCTTAAGTATGAGATTAGCTGTTGTTCTTCCTTTACTTTTGTCAAAAAATCAATCAGGGTTTGTAAGAGGGAGAAGTATAACAGAAAATATCATGCTTGCACAAGAAATCACTCATGGCATCAAGAAACCCCAAGCAAGAGCAAATATTGTTATTAAGTTGGATATGACTAAGGCATATGATAGGGTGTCTTGGGCATTTACTTGTTTGGTATTAAGGAAATTTGGGTTTGGGGAAATCTTTATTGATTTAATTTGGAGAATCATGAGTAATAATTGGTACTCCATCATTATTAATGGTCATAGACATGGTTTTTTTCAATCCACTAGAGGCCTTAAGCAAGGTGACCCTCTCTCTCCAAGCCTATTTAGTTTAGGTGCAGAGGTGCTTTCAAGAATGCTTAATCATCTTCATCAGATTCCCCTTTATAAAGGCTTTCATATGGAGCCTAAAGGTCCTCAGATTAATCATTTGAGTTTTGCAGATGATGTGATTATTTTTACCTCCTCTGATAGTCATTCTTTGAAACTTATTATGGATACTTTGAGAGAATATGAATATGCATCTAATCAGCTTATCAACAGAGAGAAGAGTCATTTTATGGTTCCAGATACCACACCTATTGATCTCTGCAATACCATCAAAGAAGTCATAGGTTTTTCTCAAAAGACAAGTCCTATTACTTATTTAGGTTGTCCTCTTTATATTGGTCGACAGAGGATTATATACTATTCTCAATTAGTGGAGAAAGTGTCTAAAAAGATTTTTGGCTGGCACACAAGAATTCTCAGTGTTTGAGGCAAAATTACTTTAATTAAGCATGCACTGCAGTCCATTCCTATTCATACAATGGCTGCCATCTCTCCTCCAAATACTATTATCAAATATATTGAGTCTCTCATTGCAAATTTCTTTTGGGGGAGAGATCATGATAAATTCAAATATCATTGGGCTTCCATTGAGACCATGAGCTTGCCTTATGCTGAAGGAGGGGTGGGTCTAAGGAAATTGTCGGATATATGCACTTCTCTTCAATATAAGCAATGGTGGGTCTTTAGATCTACTTCTTCTTTATGGACTCAATTCCTTAAATATAAATATTGTCAAAGGGTCAATCCAGTGTCTAAAAAGATGGATACTGGTGAATCATTGGTGTGGAGGTACATGATGAAGAATAAAGACAAAGTAGAAGATCATATCACATGGAATCTCAATTCTGGTAGCTGCTCTTTTTGGTGGGATGATTGGTTAGGGGGTGGGGGTGCTCTTGCTAAAAGTACCAGTCATATTTCAAGCCTCAACAATGATACAGTTGCTCAATTTTTGGTTGATGGTAAATGGAATGAGGGAAAACTAAGGCAGGTGGTTCCACCTTTGCTCATCCCTTATAGATTGAGTACTACTTTTCATTATCAACATGGTGTTCTTGTTTCAGCAATCTGGAAGCCAACAGAAAATGGAAAATTCACCAGTGCTTCAGCCTGGGAAATTTGCAGACACAGGGATACTATTTCAGGGATTAACTCTCAGATTTGTCATAAACATATACCTTTCAAAATGCCTTTTCTCCTTTGGAGGGCATTGAGGAATAAATTACCAACGAATGAGAAATTAGGGACCTTTGGTGTGGAACCTGTGAAATGTTTTTGTTGTTATCAGCAAGGTTGGGATGAAGTGGACCATATATTCATTCAAGGACATTTTGCAGCTCACATATGGAAATATTTCTCAAATCTGCTAGGTATTACTGTATAGCAGACATCACTGGCTAGTTACCTTCTTAATTGGGGTGATATTCAAGTTAAAAATGAAGCTTACAAGAATGTTATTCATACTATTCCTATTGTTATATGCTGGAACTTATGGAAGAATAGGTGTTCTGCTAAGTATGGGGGTAAGATTTCTAGTATCAGCAGGGTGAAATATTTGATTATTAAAGACATGTTTCACCTTCTCAGGACTGTTTTTCCTTATATTCAGTGGCCAATTAAATGGACAGAGGTTATGGACATATTAGAACATGGTAAACATGAGGTTAGAGTACTTTCAGTAAGTTGGAAAACTCCACCTGATGCTATATATAAACTTAATACGGATGGTAGTGCCTTGCATAATCCGGGGAAGATTGGAGGAGGGGGTATTCTGCGGGATTCTAATGGGACTATTGTTTATGCATTTGCTATACCTTTGGGTGAAGGGACCTATCAGGCAGAAGTACATGTTGCCAGTTATGGTCTTCATTGGTGCATTCAACATGGGTATAAAAATATCATTTTAGAAGTGGATTCGGAACTACTATCTAAATGGATTTTGCAGATTTCTGCTCCTCCTTTGAGGCTTTTCAGGTTTGTGCAGGAGCTACAACTATTAGCTAAGCAATGTGATCATACATACAGAGAGGCCAACAGTACAGCAGACTTGTTGTCTAAACAGAGTCATAAACACGATATTATACAACATTATTACACTCCCAACCAATTACCAACAGCAGTTAGAGGAAGCTATATTCTGGAGAAAATGGGAATGCAAAGCTTCAGAAGAAAGAAAAGGAGAAGGATTAAAATTCCTCCTTGACTTTATTTAATACATCTCCGTGAATTTATGTTTCTCTTTATCATCTTAACTATTTATTTAGTTTGGTTGTTCTATTAGGAACAGGAGCTCCTGGTGGTGGTAGAAAATTTCCAAGAGGCTTACATTATAACAAGAAACTTCCTCAGCTTTTCAATCTAATGCTCGATGATCAATTTCAGCACGAGGGAGCTTTTGCAGATTAGGAAGCTTGTACAGAGGGTCTTCGTACAAACCTGCAAGAATCACACTTATAACACATACTGTACCAAGTGCTTCGATAAGGACTCATTTTCTTTGACAAATTGATTCATGAGATACAACTATTCAAATTAACTATGTCTTTAGGTATAGTAATTTGATTAGGTATAATTTCTAATTTTCTTGTAAGGGGAGAGTCTCCCTTATTTATGTATTATTAGTAACTTTGTATTAAGAGAGGAGTCCTCTCTAGGTGCTTAGTTTAATATGACATCTTATTGTATAGGGTTGAGTCGACTAACCTTAGTAGGTAGGTCGACTCTTGACCCAACATTAGGATTGGAGGTTCGGTATATGTCACCCTCCTTGTATTTTTTGAGATTTATATATGATAAGGCCTGGGGGTGTTGCTCAACCCCTGACCCCCTCAAGGGTCGTTCAAATAAAAATAAAAAATAAAAAATCCTAAACTCAAAACCCTAAACCCTAAACACATAACCATAAACCCTAATCCCTAATCCCTAACCTCTAAATCCTAAAACCTAAACCCTAAAACCCAAACCCTAAACCGTAAACCGTAAACCCTAAATCCAAACTATAAACTCTAAACCCAAAACCATAAACCCGAAACCCTAACTCTATACTTTAAACTCGAAACCCTAAATCCTAAACTCTAAATACTAAATCCTAAACATAAAACACTAAACAGTAAACCCTAAATCCAAAACCCTGAACTTTAAACCCTAAAACAAAACCCTAAATCCTAAACCCTAAACCCTAAACCCTAAACCCTAAATCCTAAACTCTAAATACTACACCCTAAACACTAAACCTTAAATACTAAACTCTAAACCCTAAATGCTTAACCTAAAATCATAAACCATAAACCCTAAACCGTAAACCCTAAACCGTAAACCCTAAACCCTAAACTCTAAATCCTAAACACTAAACCCTAAACCCTAAACTGTAAACCGTAAACCCTAAACCTTAAAACCTAAATCCAAACTCTAAACCCTAAACCAAAAACCCAAAACCCAAAACCCTAAATCCAAACCATAAACTCTAAACCCTAAATTCTAAATCCTAAACTATAATCCCTAAACCCTAAACTCAAAACCCTAAACCCTAAACCCTAAATACTATACTCTAAACCCTAAATCCTAAATCCTAAACTATGAACCCTAAACCCTAAACCCTAAACCCTAAACCCTAAACCTTACCTTAAATTTTAAACCCTAAATCCTAAACTATAAACATTAAACCCTAAACCATAAACACTAAACCATAAACCCTAAACGCTAAACCCTACATCCTAAAACTAAACCCTAGATCCTAAATCCTAAACTCAAAACCCTTAACCCTATCCCTAAACCCTAAACCCTATACCCCATACCTTAAACCCTAAACCCAAAACACTAAACCCGAAACCGTAAACCATAAACTCTAAACCCTAAACCCTAAATCCTAATCTCTAAACCCTAAACCCTAAACATAAAACCCTAAACCGTAAACCCTACATCCTAAACCCTAAATCCTAAACTCTAAATCCTAAATCCTAAACCGTAAACACAAAATCCTAAACTCTAAACCCTACACCCTAAGCCCTAAGCCCTAAATCCTAAACCCTAACCCTAAATTTTAAACCCTAACCCTAAACCCTAAACACAAATCCTAAACTCTAAACGTTAAACCCTAAACCCTAAAACCTAAAAGATAAACCCAAAACCCTAAACCCTAAACCCTATACCTAAACCTAAACCCTAAACCCTAAACCTTATCCTTACACCCTATTCCCTAAACCCTAAACCCTAATCCGTAAACCTTATACCCTAAACCCTAAATTCTAAACATAAACCCTATACCATAAACCCTAAACCCTAAATCCTAAACTCTAAGCCCTAAACTCTAAACCCTAACCCCTAAGTCTTAAACTCTAGGCCCTTCAACCTAAATCTTAAACCCTAAACCCTAAACACTATTACCTAAAACCTAAACCCTAAACTCTAAACCCTAAACCCTAAACGCTAAACCCAAAACCCTAAACCCTAAAGTGTAAACCCTAAACCCTAAACACTAAAAGCCAAATCTAAACTCTAAACCTGAAACCCTAGGCCCTAAACCCTCAATCCAAACTCTAAACCATATACCCAAAACCCTAAAACCTAAACTTTAAACCCTAAACCCTAAATCCTAAATTCAAAATCCTAAACCCTAGACCCTAAACCCTAACCTTAAATCCAAACTCTAAACCCTAAGCCCTAAACCCTAAATCCTAAACTCTTAACCCTAAACCCTAAATCCTAAACTCTAAACCCTAAATCCTAAACTCTAAACCCTAAACCCTAAACCCTAAATCCAAAATCCTAAACTCAAAACCCTAAACCATAAATCATAAACCCTAAAACCTAAACCCTAAATACTAAACCCTAAACCCTACACCCTAACTCTAAACCCTAAACCCTAAACCCTAAACCCTAAAATTTAAATCCTAAGCTCTAAACCCTAAACCCTAAAGCCTTAAATATAAATCCTAAACTCTAAACCCTAAACCCTAAACCTCAAACCCTAAACCCTACCCCTAAACCCTAAACCCTAAATCCTAAACTCAAAACCCTAAACCCTAAACCCTAAACTCTAAACCCCCAACCCTAAACCCTAAATCCTATCGCTTCCCCATTTCCCTTTTTTTTCTCTCTCTAATTCCTCTCTCTATGCTAAATACTCTCTATTTTCTGCACTAAAGGCTACAGTCCCAACGGCTAGTTACTCAGCCGGAATAGCGCGTGAGGCGCCGGTGGACCTCCTCAGGCCGCCGGACCAAGACCAACAGGGGCGCCTTGACCTGACGAACAAAACCAACCAAGAATCACCCTCTAATTCATCCTACAACTCCACGAATTCGCGAAGCAAAGAGGCGATGAACATTGCGATTTGTGCGAGACAATTGGACGGGACTCACAAAATTATTTCACCAGACCGTGACAGGTTGATTCATGAAAATCTTTTTAGTGGAAATGTTTCTACTAATCAAAGGCTACAATATACAACAAAATCGGGTGATTCCACCATGGCAATTGCGAGATCTGCAGAGGTGAATTCTGGGAAGATCGATGCAACATCGCCAGAACTGCGCCCTCAATTTCGAGCACTTTCTCAGCAATTTCATGGTGATTTGAGCATTGGGGATTACTCACCTGGTGAAGAGGTACATCTCATTGCAATTTCAAGCAAAATGGACGGTCAAATCACCGGCGACATGGATTTCGGTGATAGAGCTGTCGGAAAACTACAATTTTATGGTGGCGCCGCCAAGGAGATCTATTCTATAGATGAGGAGGTCCATCTTACCAATATATCCATTAATTTAGCTCAGGAGCAATCTCAAAAGGAAATTCAGGCAGGCTCTAATGGTCAAAAATAGGACCAACAAATAATAGAGGAACAATCCAAGGAAATGCAACCAAAAAGAGGAGCCAAAGGAACAAGGCTAAGTCCAATTGATCAACATGATAATACAAAGAATACACCGTTGGAAGTGGTTGATGTGGAGAGTTCATCATATTTTTCATTTGGAGTTAAACCAAAGGATACATTACCAAGCATTGAAGGACAACAAGAGTCAGGTAAGAGAGGTAATTCTACTAATGAAAGTGGTTATGAGCCAATGCAGGTGCAGCAGGTAATAAAGACCAAATCACAAAGCAAAAACTCAAGCGAGGATGATATGCAAGCAGGTAAGTCCTCTAACTCTAATCCTAAACAAAATGTTGGTAGCTTGAATAGTAGTGATAGTCGTGTACATGTTAATGCAAAAGGGCATAAGGATGTTAATGTGAGTGAGCAGGAACAGGGCAGGAGGGACAGTAAATCCCAACAACAGGCTGATCAAAGTAATGGAAAAACATGAATCAATCTCAGCTTCTTTCTCTTGATGGAAATCTTGATCCCAATAGCTATCATAAGGCATTCCCTAAAATTTCCAGTAACTTTGATAAACATTCTCTCCCTAATCAGCAAAGCCAGCAAATAAACCACCCCAACCAGCCCAAAAGTGCCAGCAATACTAACGATGTCCAAACCACCAAACAAGATCAAACCACAGAACCTGCACCTTATACAGTGGTTCAAACTCTGGCTGCAAGACTTAGGCAAATTCATGCTGCCCATGCAACCCCAATCGTACTGGTCCCTCCTCGAAACACAACCAAACAGGGTCAACCTGCTATGATTTATGATATGAATGACTTCATGAATAAGTTGACTGTGGATTGTAAATACACCCTGATAGGTAAATTCAGTACCACCATGCCAAAAGTAGAACTTATCAGGAAAAGATTTAT
>JAJONZ010025994.1:0-14562 GCA_029582445.1 Solanum paucissectum
TGTCCGTGAGTTGAGACTTAGCTAATTTTTCTGACTGAGTTCTGGGGAAGTTTTCTGTCACGAACCACGGACCTGCAGGACGGACCGTGAGTCCATCTACGGTCCGTGGATGGTGTCCGTGAGTGCCACCTGTAACACCAGAAATCTGAAATCTCTATTTTTTGAAACGGGGTGTTACACATCACCAGCCTCAAACCATCATATGGGTGATCTATATCCCCTCCCATAGAGTGCCTCGAATGGTGTCATATCATTGCCGGAGTGATAACTATTATTATAGGAGAATTCACACAAAGGTAAGAACTTATCCCAATGCCCTCTAAAATCAACACACATGCCCTCAACATGTCTTCTGACACTAGAATAGTCCTCTCTGACTGCCCGTCTGTCTGTGGATGGAAGACTGTACTAAAAGTGAGTTGTGTGCCCAATTCATCATGCAATTTCCTCCAAAACTTGGATGTGAATTAGGTACCACAGTCTGAAATGATAGAAAGGGGCACCCCGTGCAACCTCACTATCTCTTTCACATAAACTTTAGCCAATTGTTCAGCATTGCAATCTATTTTTACTGGAATAACATGGGCTGACTTAGTCAATCTATCAACCACTACCCAAATAGAATCAAACTTTTCCAAAGTCTTGGGAAGACCAACCACAAAATCCATGGCTATTCTTTCTCACTTCCATTCCGGAATTGACATTCTTTGAAGTAACCATACATGCTTTTGATATTCATATTTCACTTGTTGACAATTTTGACACTTCGCTACAAACTGCGCTATGTCTTTCTTCATGTCCGGCCACCAATAAATTCGTTTCAGATCTCTATACATCTTGGTCACACCTGAATAAATAGAATATCGCGAACCATGCGACTCCCAATAATTTCTCAATCAAGTCATCTACCCTAGGAACGCATAGTCTCCCCTTGAAATTTAGCAGACCCTCCATATCAAGAGTGGTCTCTTGTGTCTTACCCATTACAGTCTTCTTTCTAAGTTCCTCCAAATTCTAATCTTCAAATTGTTTGGTCTTAATCTCTTCAATGAATGTGACTCTTACCTCATTACTAGATAGCACCCCATCTCTTTCTGAGATCCCCAATTGTATGAACTTAGACTCTAAGGTCTAAATTTCTTTAGCCAAAGGTCGCTTGGCTACACTTAAGCAAGCTAAACTATCCATACTCACCGCTTTTCGACTCAAAGCATTTGCAACCACATTAGCCTTGCCCGAATGGTATGGAATAGTCACATCATAATCTTTAAGTAACTTCATCCACCTTCGCTGTCTCAAATTCAGATCCTTTTGACTGAACACATGCTGCAAACTACGATGATCAATAAACACTTCACACTTAACACCATAGAGGTAATGCCACCATATCTTAAGAGCAAACATTATCGCTGTCAATTCTAAATCATGTGTTGGATAATTCTTGTCATGCATCTTCAATTGACGCGAGGCATAAGCTATAACATTATTATCCTGCATTAACACAGCACCCAAACCAGAATGTGAAGCATCATAATAAATAATAAAATATTTACCTTCAACGGGTAATACTAGAATAGGCGTAGTGATCAAGAGAGTCTTGAGCTTTTGAAAGCTCTCCTCACATTTTTCAATCCATTCAAATGGTATATCCTTTTTGGTCAAATTAGTCAAGTGAGTGGCAATAGAAGCAAAAATTTTCACAAATCGACGATAATAGCTAGTGAGCCCAACAAAACTACTAACTTCTATCACAGAACTTGGTCGGACCCAATTCTTAACTGCATTAATCTTTTGAGGATCTACCATTACCCCTTCTTTTGAAACTACATGCCCCAAAAATGTAACCGATTTCAATCAAAATTCACACTTAGAAAATTTAGCATAAAACTTTTGCTTTCCAAGAACACCCAAAAAACTACGAAGATGGTTGGCATGCTCTTCCTCACTTTTTGAATGTACCAAAATATCATCAATAAAGACTATAGCGAATGAATCAAGAAATGGTTTGAACACCTCATTCATCAAACTCATTAAAAGCTGCAGGTGCATTGGTCAAACCAAAAGACATAACCAAAAACACATAGTGCCCAAAGCGAGTTCTAAACACCGTTTTGCGCACATCCTCATGTCTAATTTTCATTTGATGGTAATCGTATCTTAGATCAATCTTAGAGAAAACAGATGCACCTTGCAATTGGTCAAAAAGATCATCTATTGGAGGTAAATGGTACTTGTTTCGAATAGTGACCCTATTCAATTGTCGGTAATGTATACACATTCTCATACTACCATCCTTTTTCTTAACAAACAAAACTGGGGCACCCCATGGAGAAGCACTAGGACGAATATATCTTTTATCAAAAAGTTCTTGGATTTGAGCCTTAAGCTCTCTTAATTCTGCCGGATCCATGTGATATGGAGGGATAGAAATGAGGCGCGTACCAAGCTCAAAATCAATGCAAAAATCTATATCTCTATCCGGAGGCATACCAGACAAGTCATTAGAAAACACTTCACTAAACTCAGACACTACATGAATAAACGCAATGGATGGAGCCTCAATCTCAATATCCTTAATATGAGTCAATTAAGCCAAACAATCCTACCCTACCAGTTTACTAGCCCGAATTGAGGATATAATCTTAGCTTGCTTAGGCTTGTACACCCCTTCCCACTTTAATTTTTTTCTTCTCAAAATTTCTAGAGTAACAGACTTAGTATTACAATTAAGCATAACATAATAGGGGGACAACCAAGTCATGCCTAAGATTATGTCAAAGTCAATCATATCCAAAATTACTAAACCATCTTAAGTTTGAAATCCCATAAACAAAATAGGACAAGCACGATAGACATGGGTAGTTATGACTGACTCTCAAACTGGGGTAAAAACACGAATAGGGGCATCAAGAATATCACAAATCATATCAAAATCTGAGGCAAATCTCACGGATACATATGAATAAGTAGAACTCAAATCAAACAACACATTATCCATCTGGTCACAGACAAGAATAGTACTTGTGATCACCGCATCAGATGACTCTGCCTCATTCTTACCCGAAAAAGCATAACATTGAGCCCTATCATCATGACGAGCCACTTTCCTACTTGGTTGCGGGTTACCCCTACCTCCGTTACCATTTTCTCTACCTCCACGACCTTGCTGATTACCTCATCGCCCACCTTGTGGACGTCATCTACCATTATTACCATTCCTCGCGGGTACCACTGCTCTAGATTGTTGCTGCGCGAAATCTAACATAGGTGTGTGGGGATAATCTCTCTTCATATGCCCAGGTTCTCCACAGTTGTAACAAGTACGATCAAAAGATGGTATGTCGCCCATAGAAGGTACGACTCTCTGGCTATCCTGAAAATTATGAGATGGAGTTTCTGAGTAACTACCTATAGAGGCGGGCATAGCAGATTGAATTGGATTAGCTGCAAGTATTGGTCTGCCGGACCCCTTGGAATAAGAACCTTGAAAGTTACTCGAGTTCTTGACCCTTTTTGCCCATGTCTTAGCTTGACCGTCTCGTCTCACCCCCTCACTTTCTTAACATAGTCTGTCACCTCATTAAAGTTTCTCCCTGCAGAAGTCATATGAACAGATAATATTTGCAACTCAGAATTTAATCCCCTAATGAATAACTAGATTCTCTCTTCCTCAGTAGTCACCAATTGAGTAGCATATCTGAACAAAGCATGGAACTTGGCCTCATAAGCAACCACATTCATACCACCTTGCCCAAAGCCATGAACTCATCCTTCTTGCGATCCCTCAAAATCCTAGGCACATACTTCTCTAGAAACAGAGCAAGAAATTGGGTCCAAGTAACTGGAGGTAAAGTAGAAGATCTGCATTCCATATAAGCTCTCCACCACTGCTTAGCCTCACTTTAAAGTTGGAAAGACACAAACTCAACCCCATACTGATGGACAATACCCAATTTATGAAGCCTCTCATAGCAATCCAGAATGAACTCATAAGCATCTTCATTCTCAGAATAAAAAAACACATGATGCTTTAGGTTCAAAAATTTAGTCAATATTTCATACTCATTACAGTCATAACAGAACCCAACAAAGGACGGAAGAAAACATCATTACCTCCAATCCCACCCACCTTGGGCGCAGTGCTAGCAACATGAAGATTAGTAGGAGCTTGAGTTGTTTGAGAAGAAGAAAGCACTCCAGGACCAACCAATCCCTTTAAGAACGACATGATCTGTTGAACTAACACTAGATCCAAATGAGGAACACCTGTAGTCCCAGCCTATACCTCTTCCTCTTGTTCCACATCTTCAACATCAACATTATTCTCTCTAATCTCTTCATGATGCGCATGAGGGTTCTCATTCACAAGAGCTTCATTTTCAATAGGAGCTACTCTTCCATGACGTCTACCCCTAGCTTTTCATTTACCCCTGCCTCGATCGCGACCTCTTGATGCAGATTCCTCAATTGGATCATTGACGAGAGTTACGGGCCTAGTGTCGTTGAATCTAGTATTAACCATCTACGGACAGAAGAGTGAAGGAGGTTAGATACCAATTTAAATCGCCAGATACCAATTGGAATCAAGTCATAGCACGAAAGGAGACAAGAGAAAACAAATAGATTTCCTAAAGTCCTATAGCCTCTCGAAGAAAACCTTCCCCCATCAATATTCACCCATTATATTACGTTCTACGAATCAAAAAATAGATTCGGGGAGTGAAAAGCTTACCTTTAACCTCAAGAATGGTGAAAAACGAGTAGGAGTCGCCTTGGGGTAGTTCCTTGGCTCTAAAAGTCAAAAAGTGCATAATGAGGTCGTTTAGGGGTTTATTAACGAATTTAATTCGCGTCGGGCCCACCAAAGCGGCAAAACCCAGCGCCAAAGCGACATTCTCGAGACAGAGAGTTAATTCAAGAATTTCAAAATTCCCATTTCACAACACACCTCTAACCCACGACGCTCAGTAAATACCCTTTACGCTAAGATTGATTTTAGGAGTTCTATTCGCCCGAATTCAATTCTGTAAAGTCGTACGGATTCCTTCACGAGTTATCTAACTACTCATGTAATCAAAATCATAAATGATTCACCTGATTGTTACCAGATTTCCCTACACCTCAATAACTTTGATTTCGTCCAAATCTAGACAAGGTTGGGAAAATCCAAATACTACAGAAAAGTTTTCCGGCCCTAAATTTCCCCCCGTTGGCTTTTCTATAACGACGGGAACAAGTCGTTACATAAAGTATCATATAATGTGATGGTTGGGTGCACCTCTCTAAGTGAGGCTAGAAATTTAAATTTTATATCTATTTTATTTTTTTCTTTCTAAAAGTGGGTAAAACTTCTCTAAGTGGTTATTGGTAGTATTGTTGACATTTTAATTAATACTTTTTTTTTCATAAATCTTTCAAAATTTTAAAGTTTTTCATAATATTGGTAGCACTTTTTACATAAATCTTATTATAGTGTTTTTGTATAATTAAATCAAATATGTATATTAAAAACTAATAGTATTAAATAATATAACATACCATCAATGAGTTCAAATCTCAATATCAATGACACATACTGCAGTAATAATTCACCCATCATTTTGAAATTCTATATACACCTATAATTTTTCTCACCAAATTAAACGTACATTAATTAGATGCCTTACATGGTTCCCATTTTAAAATGCGGAACTACAAGTCTACAATTCAAAACATAAGCCGCCTGGTCCTGACATAGAGTTAGTAATATCATACAATCCTTAACATTGCCACCCTTAGAATCAGTGGCGAAGCCAAAAAAATTAATAGAGGTTCAAAATTTGAGAAAATAGACACACAAAGTAGTCGAAGGGAAATCGACATCTATTATATATAACTAAAAAAATATTTTAACCATATATAAATAATATAATTTTTCGCTGAAGAGGGTTCGGATGAACACCCTAACTATAAGATGGCTCCGCCACTGCTTAGAACTATAGAGCTGTCAATATATATCATGTATTTATTGACTTAATGTAAACATCTAATATGAGCAAATTTTGATCATACAAATTGCTCATACTTTAATTTTAAAATAGAGTTGTTTTGTTAGGACTTAGATGTCCTGATTTAGACATCTTTTTATATTTTAATTTTTATGATAATTTTACACAAATTTTATAGTGTAATTAAAAAGCTAATTATATCACATCTTTATTCTTTTTCAAATTACAAAAATTCCTTAAAATTTAAGAATTTTAAATACACCACTCAACGTTCCGATTCAGATACATCGCTCAACGTTCCGATTCAGATACATCGCTCAACGTTCCGATTCAGATACATCGCTCAACGTTCCGATACATCGCGTCTCATTTTAGATATATCACTCAACAACATCGCGTACATCCCGATACATCTTTTATTACTTTAGAGAATTTTAGAGAATATAATAAAATAAGTTGTGTATTAAGGTAATTTTTTATTTTTTATTTTTTTTTATTTTTTATTATTAGTAAAAATGTAGAATCAATAATGCCTTTATTACTTTATACTTAAAAATAAGTTTGTGGGACCTACAAGTCAACTTATCAAAAATTAAATTAGACTTATATAACTAATCCTAATTTAAGGTCAAAGAAAAAAAGAAACTCTTGCCAAAAAAGTCAAGCAAAACGACCATTTACATATTCCACTTATACGTTTTACCCCTGAGAGTTAATAAAGGGGGAGAGTATTATACAACATGCTTTTGAAAATTAACAGGTATCACTAGTAAAACCACAAATTACAATATTATTCATATACGAAAATGTAAAAACAAACAAACAAAAAGAAGTAGGAGCTATTGAGGTATGCTCATGAACTTATAATTGCAATATTGTGTTTGTCCTAAACTTAGAAGGGCTATATTTCTCGTTAACAAAATGGTATACTTTTGTTGTTTAAGTTTTTTTTTTTAATAGATCTGTACTTTTTGAACTAAAAAATATTTGGGATAGAGACAAGGTAAAATAAAATAGAAGGCAGGGTAAATTTAAATTTACATGGCTTGTTAAAATTTATTTATAAAGACAAGGTAAGTGTTTTTTCAATTCAAAAAATACGGATCTGTTAGCAAAAAGGGTATATTAACATCATTTCATATGTGATAGTGCATTCGGTTTTTCGGTTTGGATTTTTTAATTTTGAGAAAGTGTAATCTAATCCAAACCAAAATAAATTTGGTTTGGTTTGATTTTTCTCTATTTGGTTTGAATTTTTTTGGTTTGGCTATTCGATTACGTCATTAATTAATAACATAATCATAGTTATATTTGCAATTTGAAAAAAAAAATATACTCGGAGAAGTAATAATATTGAATCTCTTAAAAATACTTTCTAATATAAATCATAACTAAAATTCAAAACACAATACTTATAAGTATACCAATTGTAGATGTCCAAACATAAAATATAAACTTAATTACAATGAAAGACAATAATAAAAAGAGACAAAAGTGTATAATTTGTTTTTTTTAATTTAGTTTTCTAAATCCGAAACCAAACCAAAAACCATACAAAGTAAATTATTAATTCAAAACCTAATAAAAAACCAATCTAAATTAAAATTTGGTTTGATTTTTTTATTTAATCCAAATAATGCACGTCAAAAGTATATTTGCCCCATTTTTCTAACGAAGGTTATATCCATATATGTGCTCATTTTCCCCATAATTAATCAAATAGGAAATATAATATTAGGGTGTTGTATTTGAGTAGCTCATGAATTTTGATTTATCAACTCAGCAGCAGAGTATAAGACGAACACTGAATAGAAAAGTGAACAAATTGAGGGAAAAAGAAGAGATAAGGAAGATGCCAATGAGAGAGGACCAAATACAGACCCAACCATTTTAGCATACTCCTAATCTGATTACAATTATACGACTACTTCTGAATTGATTCCTAACAATCCGTAAATAAATACAAATAGACTTTCCCTCAAACTCCTACGTGACATTATCTTTACAGGTTGTAGTTGTTTGCATACTTAAATCAACTTGTTTGGAATTACATTACACTCTCAAATAAAAAAGGATTACAAAACGACTTTAGAATATATAATAAGATTATCAGACCATATGAAAGTGTGTACAATTAGTCAATCCAAACATCTAAAGAAGATCCCCAAACAACTAGTCAATCTAAACCCCCAAAGAAATTATGGGGTTCCACCACATGATACAATTTGTGTTGGGGAATATTGGGTATGACATGAAGAGAAAGATCCACAAACAATTTATATTAAACGACTCTCTTCATCTTTCACGGGTTCTATATACATAAAAATGTAATTGTGTTACAAATTATATTTTTACTTACAAAATGTGTTCGTCGTCTATCAAAATTGTTGTAATTTTTTCTTAGGTCCGTGTCATGTGGCAGAGATAGTTTTTTCTGAATTTCATGGTATAGAAAAAAGCTGTATTACTATATAGTATATGGGTATGTGGGATAATATGTTTCATACAAATTTTGTTTCCCCAGTTTTCTGGGTTTGAAAAATACAAATATAGTGTTTGAACTTAGAATTTCCTTAATCATTAAGTTAACTTTTAATATTATATTTAGGAAGTTCAAATATCAAAAATAGATGATTATTTTTATTTATTTAATTTTATCAATTAGTTTTAATTTATTTTTGTTATTAGTTATAATTATTTTTCAAAGCATTAATTTATTCTATAATAAAATCATAATTTTATTTGTTCCTCGTTAAATGATGTGTCATGAGTAAAACGAGCAGGAGCAAAGGTGGAGCTAGGTGGGGTTCGTGGATTCGAACGAACTCAATAGCTTTTCCGTAGATCCTGTATTTGTACTAGAAAATTAAATAAATATATATTTGTATATTAACTTGTGAACACCTAACAAAATTGATTGACGGTTCAGTAGTAAGGAAGAGACCGTGGAAAGGTTTTTCAAGCTAAAGTTCTAGCTCCGAACCCCCTCTCATTTTCTAAAAAAAAGTTTAGACTTCTCAAATTCTTAATCTTGACTTCGCCTATGAGTAGGAGTACAACAAAGTGGAACAATTCTTTTTTTTTTTTAGAATTCTCAAATTCTTAATCATGGCTTTTCATGATAAAATTAAAATACAAATATATGAATAATTTACATGATTTTTAGAACTTATGAATATAAATCATATTATTTATTTATTTTTAAAAAATAGTCTTTGCCAAAAATTTAGAAATTTGTGGGCCAAGACGCTAAAAAGTGACACCAACTTTGTGATAGGCCAGTGAATTAAATGTGAGAATGAAGTAGGGACATTATATCTGATCCTATGGACCCACCTATACCTTTGTCAGGTGACATTATTGGAGCAATTAAGGCAAGCTGAGCCATGACTTGGGTAATTTAATTTGGCGATCATCGTATATGTTATTTAAGGAGTAAATTTCATGAATGGTCGCATGTAGGGGTATTCATGATTTGGATAAAAGTCAATTTAAATTGAAAAATTGAATCAAATCGATAAAATAAATTGATTTTGGTTTGATTTGGTTTTAGATTTTTGAAATCGATAGTATTTGGTTGGTTATGGTTTTATTTGAAAAAATCAAAGAAATAATCGAACTGAACTAATAAATTATACACATATATTTTATTAATAAACATACTTAATATATTATTTTTATAAACATTTTTAATGATCTAATATATGTTTTCATTAAAATTTCTTAATAATTTACTTATTGAAAGCAAAAATGTCCAAGGTGAAAACATTTATCTTATTGATTTCATGTATATGAGTATCTATGACAAATTTTTTAGGACTGAAAATGTTACTGTCTCTTCCTTCTAGGCCAAAATAGTGAATTTTAAAGCTTTATTCATAGTAAATTCAGTGATCGAAAGTTCAGTAATTTCGGTCATTTTAACTATTTTTCATTTTGAATGGATTGTTGTCACTTTTTTCACATTTTTAATGAATTGTTTCTTTTATTTTTGTGTATGGTTAATAACCGAATAATCAAAACCGATAAATGTATATTATATTTGGCTTGGTTTGGTTTTGATAATTTTAAAACCGATTAAGTTGGTTTGGTTTTAATTTTGACCAATAACCGATCCAAACCGACCCGTGAACACCCCTAGTCTCATGTTTGAGATTTGTTTCTTTTTTGAACATAATATAACTCAATTATTTCTAATTTTAAAAAAATATAATTAACTAATAAAAATCTCTCTCCTAGGTATGTCATGTCCCATTAAACTTCTTTATTCTTAAATAATATATTTACTAACCTTTAGAACACAATCTGTAACGACTTGTTCCCGTCGTTATAGAAAAGCCAATGGAGAAAGAATTGAGGCCAGAAAACTTTTGAGTAGTAACTTTAGATTTCCTAGCCAGGTCCAGACATGGAAGAAATCAGAGTCAGTGAGGTCTAGGGAAATCTGGTAACAAATGAGATATCGATTAATAAATTTGTTTACATGAATGGATAGCTAAGACGTTAAGGAACCCGTATGAATTTACGGAATTGAATTCGGGCGAGTAAAACTCCCGAAATTGATCTTAGCGTGAACGGGTAGTTTCTGAGTGTTGTTGATTGAATGTGTGTTGTGAAATTGGGTCTTGGAATTATTAATTTTGCTCATTGTTTCCGTGCAAGCCGCTGAGGCGGGATTTCTACCTCCAGGGCGGGGCCGCTGTAGTGGGGTGAGTGCCGCCATGGTGGGGCAGATGCGACTTAAAGTCAGAAATAAACCCCAAAATCGTTTATTCTGCACTTTTTGACTTTGAGAGCTAAGGAACGACCCCAAGTATTTTCGTGACAGTTTTCCGCCATTCTTGAGGCAAAAGGTAAGGTTTTCACTCCCCGAATCCACTTTTCGATCTGTAGCACTTAGTTTCTTGGGTAATTATCGACATGAGAGGGTTTGATCTGGGAATTATGGTGGGGAAAACCCTAATCTGGATATGAGGATCAAGGGTTTGGTCTAGGGTTATTGAGTTTGTTATAATTCGGATAATTAGATCTTTGATCCTTGCGTATAAATTGTTGTTTGTAGACCTAGAACAAGCAGAGAGAATCCGGAAAGGGAAGATTCAAGTGCCTTATGGGATTCAAGCTTGGATTCAAAGTAGGTGATGGTTGTGATTTTATGTTGGTGTGATATATGTTTGTAATTGTTCATTATAA
Source organism: Solanum paucissectum (assembly GCA_029582445.1). Classification (NCBI taxonomy): domain Eukaryota; kingdom Viridiplantae; phylum Streptophyta; class Magnoliopsida; order Solanales; family Solanaceae; genus Solanum; species Solanum paucissectum. Next base: position 11,181 of record JAJONZ010025994.1, read on the forward strand.
TGCATGTATGTATGCGAATGTTGCATTATTGATCACCATAATCGTAAATGAGGATAATTGAATAATTGTATGCCATGAATCATCTCTTTTGCGACTGCTAAAGATATTTGGTTTGACGAATCCCAAGATCTGTGTGGATTCTATTTCTGTATCCATCCATTAGGTGGAGTCCACTTGAGTGTACTACTTTGCGACGATAGAGGTTGTATGAAGTTTGAAATACATGCTACATGTAAAGTTTGCCTGGAAAAGTAACAGAAATTGTTTAGTCATATGAAGTGATTCCTATCCATCATGAGTAAAAGAAAATAGATAAAGAAACTATAACGAGGAATGTGTATGTTAGTACTGAGTAACTTTTCTTTTCTCATTTACATTAAATTTTCCTTGTGCCAAAACTGCCCACTTGATTACATGTATGGCAGAAAGAAATGGTTCAAAAGTTTCCAACGAAGTTCTTCTCCACCATATTTGCGTGAGAGAAGTATAAACACTTTAGCAAGTTTACTATATTTACTATCTCTTGGTGTATATAATTGGTTTGCTATTAGCTCTCGTGAGTCGTGATTAGTATTGTTTGATCTACCAGGAAAACTCGCACTTGCATTTACACTCCAGGATACCCACCTATGATACCTGAGGATTTATCCAAGTCGAATTTGTCATCAGCTCTGGATGATGTGAGATTTGTATATTTTGATGGAGTATTGCAAGAAACTGAATTGTTATCAGCTTTAGTTGTGGCCAGAGAGGTAATTTTAACTTAAGTTCTTTGTCACACAAATGGAAGTAATGGCTAGCAAAAACTTCTATCCTACTGTCTTGTAATGACCCTTCTGGTCATTTCTGTGTTTTGCCTTCTATGTGTCATTTAGAGCATTCTTGTAGCGACCCCAAGTCATTCATGACTTGTTGGGACTGACAGTTCGGTCACCTAGTCGTTCGTTTGGTCTTGGTGCGAGTTTTTGTATTTTGGAGCTTATGAACCTTGAACGATCATTTTCGATCAAAAGTTCAAGAAAATGACATCAGAATCCAATTTTGACGATTCCATCAGCTCCGGAAGGGTCATTTTAGGCTAGTAGCATGGTCATCATGACTCCCGAGGTTTTCAGTGTGAGTCGGTGCGATTAGGCGTTTTAACTTTAAGTTTAAGTCTAAGTTTGACTTTAGTCAACATTCTGAGTAAACGCGCTCGGATGAGAATTCCGTCAGTACGGTTAGCTCCGGAATGTCGAGTTTGGTCTAGATTGACCCTTCTTTTGTGTCCCGAGGTTTTTGATATCTTTCTGAACCCTTTTGTGGATTTTGACTTAAAATGACTTTTGGAAGTGAGACCCACTTTTTATCGAGATGACCTCTGATGGAAATTTCGACTGCGCCATTGAGTCTGGAATATCGAATTTGGTATGATTGCATATGTCGTTTGCGTGCACGGGGTTCCGAACGAGATCGGAGCACCCCGTCGGAGTTTTTAGTTTTGGAAATATTGCAGAAAATCTGCTATAATTGCAGAAAAACCAGCAACATTTCCCAAAACTTAAACCCTCATAACTCTCTCATCTTTTATCCGATTTAGGTGATTCGAAGTGCGAGAGCTTCGTATTCTCTGTGGCTTCGCATTAGAGTGTTCGGAAGTTGTTGGGTGCACGTAGTTCGAGGTAATTTCGCGATTAATCTGACTGCAATACCTTTTTCGGGCCTTTGTTTTTGTCATTCTTGTTTTGGTCATATCTCACTCATTTTAGCTCGGTTTTGGGTGATTCGAAGTCCCACATGTTGAGAATTATTGTGGCTATCTCGTAGAGTGTTCAAGGAGTTCTGGGCACCTTTCGATTCTCGTTTATTCCGTGTTTAGACTGCTGCTGTAGGTTTTCTTTTAGTTGATTAAAGTGTGGTTTCTTGCTTGTTGGTTTTCGCTGTGTTTTGAGCCTCGAATTGTGTTCCATTTTGGAACACAAGTTTGGGGTACTGTTTAGGATCTCTTGACGGAGTCAAATTCGGACAGTTTGGTGCGGGTCCCACGATTCCCATTTTGACTCCAAAATTGACCCTTCTCCGTTTGTTGTGATTTTGGTGTTTAAACGACCGTAATGATGTTGTGACTCTATTTTTGATAGCGGGGCAGCGTTTCAAGGTCGTTCGGGAAGGAAAAGCTCGGAGAAGTGATTTGGAGAGCGCGCGATCGGCCTTAAGGTAGGCTATGACTTTCTTTCTTTTAGATTGAGCTTAATTGTGTAAAAGCATGTCGATTGGAGTGAATTGGGGGTGGGTACCATTTTACTACCTTACTTTGATTAGATACCTCATGTTAGGATCGATTGACCATATTTCGGGTATAGTATCATGTTAACCGGTTTAGTAGAGTTCCATGCTTATGTGCTAAATGCTATTGTGTGCTTGTATGCTATGTATTGTATGCCTTGTCATCCTTAACCGTAAGCATGATGTCTTTAGTCTAGGTTAGGCTAGCATTGCCTTAGACTTATGACCCGTGTGGGCTGGATAGCCTTGACTTTATGCCGACATTGTTCGGATGACTTAGCTCCTTGTAGACTGGAGTAGCAGACTTGAGTTTGATAGTTTGAGCCTTAGATTAGGCGTTACCGCTGCTTGTTGTACTTATGTATCTTCTCCCTCTTATTATGCGGTTCCGATGCATTCTCAAAGGTCCGGTGCATCACTAGAGGTGCGGGATTGAGATAGTATAGGCTTGGAGCCTTTTATGTGATTCTTAGAGTGGATGGTGTTCCACGGTGGTTGTTGTGGGATTGGATCCTATTGGAGATACCATCACCCCCGGGGTCGTTCTTTCTAGCTGGGCTGGGAACGTATCGTTGGCTGGGTAGACTCGGTAATATCGGCGATCCCCCCCGGGCCTCTTTTTCTAGTTGGGCTGGGAGTGTGCTGCTGGATGTGTCCCCGGGTCGCTCTTTCTAGCTGGGCTGGGAGTTGACTGCATGGTAGGACGACTCGCGATATCTACCTCACTCACGGGTCCCTCTTTCTAGCTGGGCTGGGAGTGGACTGTTTGGTTGGGTGCCCCCTAGGGTCACTCTTTCTAGCTGGGCTGAGAGTGCACTGTTGGCTGGGTGGAGTCTGATGGATTATCTTAGTTACTTTGGACTGGAAGCCCGGTTTTCTTCTTTTTCAGTAGACTTAGCTTTTCTGTGTACCTGTCGGGCTTATGGGGGTCCGTTCAGGTTTTATTTAAACTTGCACACGAGTGTACCTTCTGGGCTTATGGGGGTCCAGTTAGGTTTAGTTTAGTTGTACTTAGTTTATTTTGGTATGCTCGTGTGCTTTCTTTTCTTATCCGCTTTGACCTTTCTGTGTCTAGATTCTATCCTTTCTTATTGTTTTTACCCCTTTTTGCTCAGTC
>JAJONZ010025995.1:0-14008 GCA_029582445.1 Solanum paucissectum
ATTTCAGAATTTTAATTTTTTATTATAAAAAAAATAATGACGTGGCCGAATTATAATTGGCCACGTGTAAAAAATGGTTTTGCAAAACCACCGTTAAAGTGTTTGTTCATAATTTTAATTTTTTATTATAAAAAAATAATGACGTGGCCGAATTATAATTGGACACGTGTAAAAAATGGTTTTGCAAAACCACCGTTAAAAAATAATGGCATGAATGAGCCTTTTCTTAAACGGTAATGGCATAGGTGAGCCAAACTTTTAACGGATGACATAAATGAGCATTTTTTGAAAATTCAATGGCATATTTGAGCCTTTTCCCTTAAAAGAAAGTCAAACATTGCTAAAACAATGTCAATCTCAAAACTTTTGTAATTAATATGTACACATTACAATTATTTGACTAAACTTTAGAATTAAAATTAATTTAATAGTTTAAATTTAAAAAATTGGATGTTCGAAGACTATACAAAAATACTATAAGTTGCAATTATTTTCATGTTAATATAATTAAAAAATATATCTTAAAATGTTGATCAATTTATACCGTTTAACTCTCGAAAAGTGAGAAGTAAAAGTGAACCGAGAGAATAAATATACATGCGTTACATTTATTATTAGTATGTGTAGTTGGTTTGTTAGTTCTTATAGTCTTGAATAATTATAAATGATTCTCCATTCTCTATGTGAAAAGTTGTGTTACATGGCACATAAATGTTCTCTTTTCAAATGTAATATTATTGAAAGGTACATTTCCCCTATTTTTTCCCCTACATATTAATTGTATGTTCAAAGTAGGTTTTTTTTCTCTCTTTAATTTCTAGATGTGAGAGATTCATTAAAGTAAAATACTAAGGAGTTAAACCTAATACTTTTAATATATATAGTTGACTTTGAATTGATGTCCAATTAATAAATGTGATGTCTTATAAACTGAAATCTACAATGGTCCATTAATGTTTAAACAGAAAAAAAGAAAGAATATATATTAGAGCAACTTACAAAAATAACTATATTTATAGGGTTAATGAATATCAATAGCTATAAGTATGTTATTTACAATAAATGACTACAATTAATTATATCACTTTTTCGCTGTATCTTTGTATAGTTTTTTATTTTTTTTATTTATACAATAATACATCTTTAAGTACAACAAACTAAATAAGGAATTGACTCTAAATATAATTCATTATCCTTACATTACGCCCATAATGTCCATACAATGAGCAACTTTTCATAATTAACTTTATAACTAAAAATTACTTATTTAAAGACATATCAGATCATATTCTTTATCAGTTTAACAAAAATTGTGATACATCATACTCAATTTTTTTGTTGTCTCCATATTTCTTATTGTGGCATCGTAAAGGTATTAATTTTTTTTTTTTTGTTAATTCAAGTTATTGTATGTAAGCAAATTGTTGAATTTGTGAATGAAGGTTAAGTATTTCTATTTTGAATAGGTGAACTACATGGCAATAGATACACTAGTTGTTAAACTAAAAATGAATACATCAATATAAAATACAATGAATACATTGTTGTTAAACACAAAAATGAATACGTTGGATACAACTATACTTGTATTCCCTAATTAACTTTTTATCTTGGATATAGTACTTATCTATCTCGATATAACTGTATTCCCAAATCAATATTTTAATTTGTGTTTATATAACAATACAAGTATCTATGTATATAAATATGGAGACATTTCAACACTGTTGTTAAGCAAAAATATGAATACATTAGACAAACGAGCAAAAAAGATACAATTTGTGGGTATCAAACTGTATAAGTATGGATACATTAGACAAACGAGCAAAAAAATAATACAATTTGTGGGTATTAAACAGTATAAGTATTCTTCTAAATAAAATTTTGGAAAGGCCAACAATATAGTATTGAGGTACCAACTATACTTGAATTCCCTAATCAACTTTTTGAATTTGACAGAGTACTTATGCATTCAAATATAATTGTATTCACAGATCAACAATTCAACTTGTGGTTATATAATAATACAAATGTCTATGTATATAAGTATTCTATTATATACAAAATTGACAATCAGAGAACCCTCAATCTCTTTTTTGTTCATGTTCTTCTTGTACTCATTTTTTAACAACTATATACATACGAAATCAAAATTTCTAACAATTTCAATACAAGAGGACAATCCATAATGACAATGGCGCACAATACATGTGTTGAGATATATAAGTAAATGACATTAAACTTTAAAAAAAAAAGAGCATACAAATCTCAATTTCTTTTTCCTCTTGTTCCTGCTCGACTGCTCTTTTTTCACACCCACTTGAATCAATATTGTTGACTTTTCTCCTTTTTTTCAACATTAGTTTTCACTTTTGAACCTTTTTTCCTCTTTACTAATTTTGCATGTTCGATTTCTTCAAGCAGATTTAAGGATATATGGCCATTAACCTTTTTTGTTATTCTTTCGTTCTCCATTGCAACAATAGAGCCTGAAACTTTGGCTTGTTGTTGGGTAATACACAAATCAAAAGAAGATAGTTCATCCAACAATTTGTCAAATAAATGTATACCTCTCATAACCCTTCTCGGAGTATCAATTTCAGCCATTGAAATGAATAAACAAATTCTTGAATCAAAACCCTATGAAAATAGAAGAAAGTGTAGATGTGTAGATATATAATGCTCATAAAAATGAGATAAATATGCAATTAGAAGATACCTGATGGATACAAAATCACAAAAATGCTCCTGCAGTGATGTAAATGATTTTGAATTTGAATGAATTTGGGGGGGGTGAATCAGAAAATATGTGATGTATGAATATTGATGAAAGAGAAAAATTTGATGATGGTAAACATGGGAAAAGATCACAAATGTGCCTGTCATAATTAGTTAGGCATTCAATAATTACTTTCCTATTTAATATTTATTTATTATATTAAATATATATAAAAAAATTATTTATTTGTATATAATTAACTTTGCTATTTATAGTCTAATTATATCTATATAACATGAATAAATAAATATATATAGCTATTTTTCTTGAATATATGGATGTTTGCCATATTTTGAAGTTTTTCCTATATATTATACCTTCTTCCTTTGAAGCTAATTGACTATTAGATGTGATTAATGTGACAAACTCAAAATTTAAACGTTATAAATTTTATGAATTAAGATATTGAATTTTGATATGTATATCATCATTTTATGATTTAATCAAAACATTGAGTTTTGCCGAAATTGGAGAATTTAGAGGTGAGAGCGGATGAGCTAGAGGTAGATTCACAATTTAAAAGTTATTAGACGTAAATTTTAATCATGATATTAATTAAGTGAACTCTGAGAATTTGTATATTATAGAAGGGTTGACCAAAAATTCATTTAAAATAAATTAATCATATTACACTCGTTGTTTCTTGTATATATATATAAAGTCGAAAAGACTGCAAATTGTAACAAGCCTAAATACTGTATATATTTATATCAAACTTTCTTGCTTTTTTTAGGATGTCCAAGGCTTCACCAATTTGGCTGCCTATATTCTTCTTATTTACTCAACTATTTCATGCATCACAAGCTGATCTTGGAACTGCCAGCCAGTATAAGCCACCATATACACGTAAGTCACATTTAAATTAACTTTTCACTCGTAAAATAAAGATAGTTCAGTGTATGAAACATCCTGGATTACGTTTTCACCTAATCATAGAAGGTGGTACTCTAAAGGACTACTGTAATGTAGATAACCTACCTACATTACAGTCTTACAATTATTATAGCGACTCAGCGAAAAAATTCATGTAATTGACTTTAAATTTGACTCGTTTTATTCAGATCTCCTTAAACCAAATTGTAAATCACCCCTTGTACTTGTCTATTTTATAACCATTACCAATAGATGGTCCCAATTATATCCATGTACTAATTGACTTTTTTCTATCGATAGAAAAGTGAAACATGACAACTAATATATTGTTCGCGCAGCGACGGAGTGTTTTGGGAATGATCCAACACAATTCCCATCAAGCAACTTCTTTGCAGCAGCAGGGGAAGGAATATGGGACAATGGAGCAGCATGTGGAAGACAATATTTGATCAGTTGTATTAATTCAGTGTTGCCTAAAGCATGTAAAGCTGGAGAAACAATTCAAATAAAGATAGTTGATAGGGCAAAAACATCACAATCCAGGCCAACTAAAGAAGGAACCACCATGGTTCTTTCTAATGCTGCTTTAGCTGCCATTGCTCTTCCAAATACACCTTCTCTCAATATTGATTTCAGACAGTAAGTAGTATTTTATATTTCCTAGATCCAATTTATATGCTAAATTCAGGTATCACTACAACAAAAACAACTTTTAGCAGCATGCACATGGAGTTAAAACCTTTACTGACATTAGTTAATTGTCATTGGATCCAATGTTGATATAGACTCTAGGGACATTTATAAAGAGTGTTAATTATTTTAAATAAACATATTTAACGATGATTAAGCTAATATCATCAAGGGGCGTAGTGTAGGCAACCTATTACCCTATCCTGACATATACAACAATAAAACTCGATTTGACGATAAAAACTAGTTTATCACTATATATTTTTTTTTTATATAATGATAAGCATTATTGGTTGATTCTCAAATTTAAAACCTGTGACCTATATCGTTGCTCCAAGATTTTCCTTCATGCTAAATTCACGTTCATTCTCATAAATTAAATGTATTTAACTTATATTATCAACTGGCAAATTAATGAAAATCTTACACTATCAGTGCGACTTACCTGACATAGAATGTTTATTTTTGTTGCATGTTACTAATTTCAATTAGTATGGATAATTGTCTATAATTATTTCTTAAATATCCTGAGAGTGTAATATATATATATATATATATATATTATTTTATTTTTTGATATGATAACATGTGAAATATGATAATTAAGTGACATATAGTACAACTATTTAAACTACATTGATTTTGTAATTATTACCTATTACTATTAATTAGTTCTTGTTCATTTGTGTAGATTGTTATATCAGCTTAATTAATTTTCAAAAAAAGAAATTTATATATTATGAAACTGATGGATATGAACTCTGTTTTATTATTGCAGGGTGTAGAAATATTGGTACAGGACGTGGGAGTCACATTCTATATATTCTAGAAAATCTGACTAATTATTTCTATAATATTCTAGAATGAATCATTGATTAACCCGTCAGTTATTAATAGTCATTGACTAATTATACGTTGAATCGACAAAAATTGTCAATAATGTAAACGAACAAAATATTGATTAGCAGCTATTTAAGAAAATTGGGACACCTTCATATGCAGGCAAATGTCTTTATCTTATTTATTTATCTTATACACAAATTGTTTTGTTTTATAGTACTCAAATAATAGCTAATAGTCACTATCTATGTATTCATTGAGGAGAAATATTTAATTGATGTTGTGCAAGTTTGTAAATATCAATTCAGATAGTTTGACTTTTAAATTAGAATATTTTACGTGTTTTTGTTTGATTATTTTTATTTTCCCGAATCCTTATGGATTCAGTTTATGAGTGTCAAACTTTATAATTTTCACTTAAATTACATCGATTTTTATGGAAAAATATTAATATTTTTTTAAAATTAATATACCTATAATTGTTTTTTAATGAAAAACATAATTAAAAAAACATTACTTCCAAAATAGAACTACATCAATAAGTCAATAAGACATAAATGGGCTCCAGGGACTATATAATGAGCAAATTTAAGGTTTAGCAAACATAAAAATCATATTTGTATGTTATAGCCATAGTTTGTATAATTGCGTTCCATAACAAATTTTATGTTTGCTATGACTATTAATATGTATATTTCGGTATACATATAAAAAAAATCAATTGTATAATATGTTTCTGTATACATATACAAAAGAATCAATTGTATAATCTATGTTTGTATAAAGCGAGGAAGAGAGAAAGACAAAAGAAAACTGGCAGGGAAGATCTGTATTTGTATAATTATAAGTGTATATGACGAAAATATATGTATTTGTATATACAATTTTCTCTCGCTTTATAAAAACACAAACGCAATTTATGCATTTGTGTTTGTATAAAGTGAGAGAGGCGAGTGGGAGTGGTGAGCGAGATCTGGGAGAGTGGCGAGCGAGATTCTCTGGGGGAGAGAGGCGAACAAAAAGTTATGTATATATACAGTTTTTTTCTCACTTTATACAAACACAAACGCATTTTATACATTTGTTTTTGTATAAAAGTGAGAGAGGTGAGGGAGCCAGCGAGAAACGAGAGTGGCGAGCGAGAATTTCAGGGAGAGTGGCGAATGACAACAGTTTGCTACGGATTACAATTAAATCAAACTGTGGTTATAATATTTAATTTGAATTAATAGTTTGCTATTTTATTCAATTCACCCCCATATAATTGGCTAATTGCTAGTATTTCCTAAACTATATATATATATATAATTGTATTGGTAATTCTACCATTTTTATACAACTATAGTTGTTTCCTTCAAAGGTTTTATACGTATAAGGAGTTCCTTCGTATATTGACAATCCTTCTAAGATAATGCCTTTGACATGGTTGGCTGTGACACCAGTTTGTATAAGAATTTCTTGTTTTATCCATTCTGTTCCATTAAAGATTCTTCCTGCAATCTTAGTAATGTTGGATGTTTCAAGATTTCTTTAGGAATATCTATTCGACAAGGTTTTTCTTATGGAATTTTCCCCATAATCTAATGAAAGTCTAGGATTGTTATTAGATCCTCCTATTTCTTGTGTTTTTCTCTCTCTCTCTCTCTATATATATATATATCAATAGTAAACACTAAACAGGAAAAGAAACTACAAAATAAAGTCATGTATAGGATTATTATATCACAAATAACTTTTAGCAGTAATTAATTAACATCAAGAGATTAATTGCCGTTAAATATATTCTTTTAGAGCAATTACTAGTGACAAATACATTTTAACATTCTTTGTAAATATTGCTAAAGTTTGTAGCAACAATGCATGTAATGACGATTACCTAATATTGATAAAGAGTTCATTATTCTTTGTTAATGTGCATATTTGTTGCTGCTAATAAATGTTTTTGTTGTAGTGTAAAAATAAAAGTATGTGGTTGTCATATAGTAAAAAGAAGAAGAAATGTTTATATTATAGTGTGTATATATATATATGGATGATGTTTCTTGGAAGTTGAAGGGTTGCCATTTGCATGGATGGGCTATTTGGCTACACCTAATTGACGAATAGTTCTAAATTGAAACTATTTTAGTTTTGTTTGGTCAAGCAACGACCAAGTCAACTTCAAATGGAAAACTCTCCTTTGTTTTGTCTGAATTAACCTTTTTTCCTGTGATTTTTCGGTGTCCGGAGAGTAAAGTCCGTATTGAAACCTCAAATAAATTTAAATCGCGCATTGCAGGATCTATTTGAAAGTGACGCTCCCAATAACATTTTCTCCATACCGAATTTCAAACTAGTTAATGTTGATTGGAAGAACCCTTTGTAGTTTGTATCTAGATAGAATTCATCGTGGTTAAAACTATTTTTATGCTATTAACAAACTGCAAAAAAGAAAAAAAAATACTGATTGATAGAGAAAATAAGTTGAAGCATCAATTTGTTTTTCAGTAATATATACCACGTGTGACCATTTTTTAGTTACGTATGAACTTTTATTTCTCCTTGATAGTCCTAATAAAATCACCACACACTACTAATACAACTCACCCTAGCTCCCCTCACATCATCTCTATCATATACTTGTGCAACTTTATGTCCAACCAAGTGTTTTTTTAATGATTGTGATGTTCGGGTTAATTTTTAGTCAGCTCGACTATTTTTATTGAGTAACTATTATCTTCCACTAGCAACAGATACCATGTAACTATATCAACCAATGCTAGAGCAGATGGGAAAAGGTCACCTACATGTACTTTTCTCTCTGCTCAGATTTGAACCTTAGTACCCACTTCATTGACTACTAGACCGCACTCATGTCGAACAAATTGTTGATAATAATTACTATTCCATGGTACAAACTATTAGTGGTGAACAATATTTTCTATAAAAACATTTTTACACTAACATTAACGTTAACTGATTTTACAGTTCGCCCATTGAACAACCTGTTTTGGTCTGCGTCCTTTGGACATGCCTTTTTGGGCAATGGGCTGAAGTTTATGTAACCCATTTTGGGGCATCATGTGAACTGTGTGATAAGATTAAGGTTTGTGTCCTTTAAGGACATGTCCTTTTGGTGCAATGTAAGGATAAGATAACTAGAATAAAAGGGTAATGGCAAATAATATTTTTAGAAGAAAAACTCACCTGTTAACATACCAACGATATTTACCAATGCTTACTAGTGATATTGTTCGCTTTTGGCAGGGCATAACTTAATAACTTAACTTGTCATTTTGGTTTAATGAGTACTTCCCATGTCTACCTAAATTCACATGTGTTCTGGTAATGTGAAAGTTTGCCTAAAGTTTTACAACAATTTTCTGGATTTTCAAGAATTAAGTAAAGCATTGAGTTCATTCTGCCCATAAAAATTTCCAACTTTAGATGTCAAGAACTTCCCTTTTTCTTTGCTTAACAGTAATGCAAGTATTGCGAGCCGTGAAAGCTAATGCTTGCATCAGGGTAGGTTGTTTACATTACATCTTGCCCTTTGCTAAACCGAGATGCTTTGGGCACATGATTGCCTTTTTTATCGGTAGCTGCTTGATTGAAACATGAAACACATGGTCTTTTACCTTTCTTCTCCATTTCCCTTTCTCCTAGACAAACAAATCAAGAAAATTTACAACTTCATGAAACTCTATCCTATTATCAACAAGTTGACATATATTTCAACTTTTTCTTCCAAAAAAGAAAAGGAAGAGAATTTTGTTTCGTTTTCTTGAGTATCTCGTAATCAGCAAAAAGAGGTAGTATTCGTTGGGTATGCATATTTCGCAACTAGCCACACCATATACTGGTATCAAAAGGAGGGGCGAGGAGCCGGGGTTGAAAGAAGAATAACACAACTGCTCTCCATATTAACCAGTGAACAATGAATATCAATTTTTAGGATAAATCATGAATAAAGAAATAGTACATGGATATTAACTGATAGATATTCAGCAATTACCCCCTGAATTCCAAATTACCAACAAGTCAATGATCCTAAACTCAATTTCCACAAACATAAAAATGAGAAGAACACTTGCTTGATTCTCATTACACAATTGAGAGCAAGTAGAATTCCCTATCAAAGCTTCTCAATAGAATTAGATCAGCTATAGAATAGCTTGAGAATCACAAGGAAACAACTGAACAGCACATTGCAACTGATAAACCCGCGATGTCGGGAACACTAAGCTAAATGAAAGCTCCATTGGATTTTTAGATTTTTACAACCCTTGGAACATCCACGGGAAACTGGTCAATCTCATCCATCCACGGGCTCTTCTCCTTGGCAGGATTAATTGATCGTAAAGCTTTCCAAACTGCACTGTTACATTTGAACCCTGAACCAAATGCTATTTGCCATGTTCGGTCTCCCCTCTTGATCCTTCCCTTAGCTTCCGAGTAGGCTAATTCGTACCAAAGGGAGCTGCTTGAGGTGTTTCCAAATCGATACAATGTCATCCTTGAAGGCTCCATATGCCAGTCAGTGAGTTGCAGATTTTTCTCTATTTCATCTAATACAGCTCTGCCACCGGCGTGAATGCAGAAATGCTCAAAGGCCAATCTAAAGTCTGGGATATAAGGCTTGATCTTCATCTTCAACAGTTTTCTTCCCACGAGCGTTGCAAAGAAAAGCAACTGCTCAGACATGGGAAGCACAAGAGGGCCCAATGTAGTGATATTGGTTTTTAGAGCATCACCAGCTACTGCCATTAAATCCTTTGAAAGTGATACTCCAACTTTTCCATTGGGGTCTTCCATTTGGTAAACACAAGAAAAGCACTTGTCATCGGAACCTTTGTGAGTTCTGACAGTATGCACCAACTGGTACTTTGATCTTCTTCGCTCAGATCCTTTGTTGGAGAGCATTACAGCAGCACCTCCCATCCGGAATAAGCAATTCGGAAGGAGCATGGATTTCTCAGTCCCAAAATACCAGTTCAGGGTGATGTTTTCCATGCTGAGCACCAAAGCATAGGTATTGGGATGGACTTGAAGAAGATCTTTTGCAAGATCGATCGAGATCAAACCAGCACTGCAACCCATTCCACCCAGATTATAGCTCACAATGTTTCCACGGAGCTTGTAATGGTTCACAATCATTGCAGACAATGAGGGTGTTGGATTAAACAAGCTGCAATTTACTATTAGAATTCCGATATCTTTTGGCTTAATACCAGTTTTAGCAAGGAGCTCATCAATGGCACCAAACATAACCATCTCAGCTTCTTTCCGTGCTTCTGCCATACAAGGATTTGGTGGTACCCTCAGCACAGCTTCAGGGAGATAAGTTGAATCACCAAGGCCAGACCTCTCCAGAATTTTCCTCTGGAACTCAAGAGTTTCATCAGGAAATGAACCAACCAACTTTGACCTCTCCATGAAAATCTTCCTTGTGCATAACCTAGCATCTTCAGGCTTATAGCACGAGAAATTAACAAGGTATACAGGGCGAGGACGGGTTAGGAAATAAAGGGTAGACAGGAAGACCAAAAGGGTAGAGCATATGATGACAGATATGAGATTGAACCTAAGCTGCTCCCAAAGAATATATAGGTCACTCGGCGAAAACGTAGAGATCTGAGCAGCAAGGACAATAACTAGAGGGGATAAAAATAGGTACATTCCATGAGTAATAAGGTAATGATAACCAAGTTTCACATACTTCAGCTTCACAGACTGTTTGAAATCAGGAAAATTTCTGGAATAAGAAGGAGGAGGGTTGTTAACTGGGGCTTCTGGTTTGGATTCACTCATTTTGATGGAATTCAATAACTTTGACCTCACCTCAACACTAACACTAAAATTAACACCTCAAAGGTACAAAATTGAAATCTTTACTATTTCAAGATTGAATTTTTATAAGGTAATAAGGGTTTAACAGCAACAAGGGGTTCCTAAAAACAACCAGATCTATCAGGAAATTGGATTTAAACACCAAAAGTTTGAAACAAGTACCTCACTCAATCCAGAATTCAAGAACCCCTGCAAGCAAAATTAAAAGGAACAGTCAGACTTCATGTACATGAACTACATTACTATCAAACATAAGATCTAGCACAAAAACCCCAATTCTCAAGAACTTAAACAGAACCAAAAAAACAAAGAACCCCATTTGAAAACAAGCATATATGAGAGAATAACAGAACCCCCAGATCAAGAACAAACCTTATGTCAACGCAGAGAAACCCCAGAAAGAGCCCTCCACGGAGAATCCTATGAACTGTGTGAAGGAGAGAGAATAGTTTTTTTTGTTTGTTTTTGAAATTGATATAATCAAGCAGGTGTTACTAATAAATAAATAAGGAGTGCATGGAGAAGGCCACACAACAAAGAGAAATTACAACACTGTTGTATAGTTGTACACTGCCCTGTGGGGGCAGAGAAGAAAGGGATAAAACAGTCAATCTTGAAACGTTGAAACTTCAAAATGGACGGTTGCATATGAATGTGAAGTTTAAAAAAGAGAATTTTGGTTTTGTAAAGATTTTTGGAATGTGACCGATTGTAGTGGAGTGATAATAGTCATTTATTTTAAGTAAAAGTCTCGAGTTTGAATTCTTTGTTAAAAAATATTTTATTATGAAATTTCTCAATATGAATTAAATTTAATTAATTTTTAATATAGATATCAAATACAACATAAAATTTTTATTAAAAAATTTGGATAGTGGCCTTTGAGCCTATCGAATTTGACATGTTGGCCAACGTGTTTCGTTGGCGATAGTGGCAGCCTGGCTGCCAGAATCTACAACACTAAAAACAACTTTTCCATATATTTTTACTAATTTATTACTTTTATTAATTGACAGAGATAAATTTATCACATGTCATTGATGAAAATCTTACCTATAGAGTAAGTAATAAAAGCAAGAGAGCAATAGCTAGTATATATATATATATATGAAAGATCTTAACTTCAAAGTTGGATCACAATTTTACCCCTTCACTAAATTTAAATTTTATTAAAAAGACTAATTAATAAAATATAAAATAATAATTGTATGGTATTAATTCATTATATTTCTAGATAGAATTAATTCACGGAGTTCTAAAATAGAGTTTGGTAGATGAAATGTTTCGTAACAACAAAAAGCAGATTAAACAACAAAAGGTAGTAAATATTATCCTTTAAAAGCTGTATAATTGTTGATGGATGATTATTGGTGGATGTAATTATATTGCTCATCACAGTCACGTTATATTAATGCATACGCTTAGGGCTCATTTGGTGTGAGGGATTAGAAATAATAGTGATAGGATAAGGAGATAGTGATGAGATAAAAAAAAATTATGTTGTTTGGTTGCCATGTTTGGGATAACTTATTCCACCATTTATATCATAGTGATGGGATAAGTTATCCCATATAGCTAACCCTAGGATAACTTATCCTGAGATAACTTGTTTCCAACCAAACGATCCCTAGTTATTCTAAATGTGTAATTGTTGATGGATGTTATTGCTCATCACATATGCAACAAAAAAGAGGTAAATCTATTTATGCTTTTGTCTTCATCTAATTTCCCTCACGCATCAATAATTTTATCAAGTTTTTTTTGCACATCAATAAATTAATTTAACTAGTGAAAATGAAACAAAATTGAAGTTTTAACTAGTGAAAATGTTAGCCTTTAACTAGTGAAAAATGAAACAAAATTGAAGCCTTTAACTAGTGAAAATAAAACAAGGGTGAAGCTGAGTGAGCGACAATAATAATACGAGGAAATATCGTCTTCTTAACTTTTTATTAGCTAGAAAAAGTATTTATATTTAAAAGTACAAAAAAAATTCTCTCTTCACTATTAATGAGGGATAAATAAACTTTATTTGTCTTCATCTAATTTCCCTCCATTTTCTATTTCACATTACATCCAATTTTTTTAATGCTTAACCTTGAAAAAAAATCCAACAATACTAAATTAAGACAACTACAAAAATTCTATTAAATTATCACTTTGTCCTATGTTGTGTATCTGGTAAAGCATCATCAGACAAAAAAAAGTACTCCCTCCGTTCAAATTTACTTGTAATTATTTGACTTGACATCACTCATTAAAAAAATAATTATTGATATAAATATTTTATTATATTACATCTGATAATTAATGTTAAGTATATCTTGAAAATGATATGGAGAATAATATTTAATGTCAAGGGTAAAATATGAAAAAAGATGTTTTTTTTTATATGTCAAAAGTGACAAGTAAAATAAAAATATATTTTAAAAATAAATGACAAGTAAAAGTGAACGAAGAAAGTATTTAACGAAACTGAAACTATCATTAGTTAGAACATTATAAAATGCATCCATTAATTGTCAAGCTTAAACCTTGGTAAATGTACCACGTATTCTCAGTTACAATTCCTCCATTTATTCAGAATTACTTTGAGTTAAGTCAAAATTACTTCTTCGGATCTGTACACTTAAAAAAATATTAACTAAAGGCTAATTTGATTAAGTTATTCTTATTTATTACCCTTTTTATTCCATACTTTTCTCTTTTTGCATCATATTAATATTTCTTTATATTTATGATCGAGAATAAAAGTGAAAACAAAAAATTACTTATATCGTAATTTTCAAAATTACGTGTCAGACGTTTGTGGTATACGCACAACTAAAGGGTAAAAAAAGTGTTCAAAATGTTGAGTTTAGATGAGTTCAAGGGTTCAGATGATAAAAGAGTAAGTAGAAGGGTTTACAATACAAACTCATATAAGTACAAGAGTCTATCGGACTTTTTTGTCTTTTTTAAAACAACAACTATTTTGAATAATCTTTTTTTAATAAA
>JAJONZ010025996.1:0-20524 GCA_029582445.1 Solanum paucissectum
AACCCTAAACCCTAAACCCCTAAATTTATACTTCTTTGTGATTTCTAACTTTAAGTTATTTTTAAGTGTAGAAAGTGTTTGGATAACATATAACCCGTTTAAAAGCATTTAGTTAGAGCGGAAAAATGTATCATAAAACGTGGCCACGGGCTAACTTTGTGAAATTAGGATAGGTTGAAAAAAGGGCTCATGTGTAACTAATTATATAATATATATATAATATAATGTTTAATATAAACTATTATAAGGTCTTGACAGAGCTGTAGGCTTTTAACATGATTTGCCTACTATATATATATATATATATATATATATATATATATAATTGTATTACATCAATTGTTGTTTGCATATACCATTTGGATGTCTTGATAGAGTTGTAAGTTTTCAACATGATTTGCCTACTAGATATATATAATTGTACTTCAACAATTGTTGTTTGCATATACCATTTGAAGGTCTTGATAGAGCGGTAAGTTTTCAACGTGATTTGCCTATTATAAATATATATATATATATAATTGTACTACAAAAATTGTTGTTTGTATATACCATTTGGAGATCATGAAAATGAATAATGGCTAAATCAGAAGGATTTAACGCGGTAGCACGACTCTTAGTGTCATAATTGTAAATAGGAAGGCTAAGATAGTGAACAGAGAGACCATAAGAAGAGATTAGGCAGGCAAATTGGAGATTTTTACTTGATGGAGTTATGTCTTTCGAATAGCTTTCAATTTCTTAAGTTGTATGAGGGCTTTAGCGAATGAGAAGATTTTAAGGCGGAACTTGGAGCTCTTCACCGACAACAATGGTGGTCTTTTTGTTTTTTGGCAATTAAAGATTTTTTGTCGCCAAAATAGCTAATACCTGCTCTGTTCCACAAAGTGACAACCAAGATGCTTAACCGCATACAAACTCTGTTTTATTTTTCTACTGTTTCTAATTCTCGTTGTTTATGATTTTTTTTAATTGATGGATCATTGCTTCAACCTGAGAGATAAAAATTAATTTTATCTTCCACTTAATTTGGCCTGCAAGGACGAATTACGAATTACGAATTACGGGAAGCTCGATTTTTCAGGGATACAAATGCTCATCCTATGGTGAAGTTTCAATTTTAGGCAAGGTAATATTTGACAATTCTTCTTATTCTCATAGGTTTTCGGATATAGTTCATGTTTACAGTTTGGCAATTCTGAATCTGTTGCCACTCCCCGACCCTGAAGAAACTCATAACTTCAAATTTTGAATCCATTTGTCACTCCATGTCCCTGAAAATTGCACTTCCCTTGAGTCCAACATATAAACGTAATCCATAACTTTAAATTTTGAATCCGCTTCTAACACTTCCTGAGTCCATTTCGAAGTGTGATTCAAGTTGTTCAACCAACAACTTTGTTTTAGCCTGAACCCTAAACCCTAAAACCATAAACCATAAACCCTTAACCCTAAAATCCAAACCCTAAACCCCAAACCCCAAACCTCAAAGCCCAAACCTAAAACCCAAACCCTAAAACCTTGAACCTTAAACCCAAACCCTGAACCTAAACCCTAAACCCTAAAAATCCTTAATTTTTAACCCTAATCCCTAAACCTTGAACCCTGAATCATGAACCCAAAACTCTAAATCTTAAACCTAAAACCTTGAAAGATGAACTTTAAACCCTAAATTATATACCTTGAACCCTAAACACTAGATATTAATCATAAACCATGAACCCTAGAGCCTAGACCTAAATAATGAACCCCGAGCCCTAACCTGAACTCTGAACCCTGAGCCCTAAAATTTCATCCATTGATCTTAATTAAATTGGTAAAATATCAAATTAATAATAATGATATACAATTTTATACTTTTTACATTATTCGATGCTATTAATCCTTTTATATACATATTTACTTAACTAAAATTGACACAAAATGTATGTATTTTTTAAAATTTAAAAATTCAAATCGAAGAAATTCAATAGGGTACCTTTTTTTGAATTTGTTGTTGCTTTATTTTGTTTCAAAATTTTAGCTTGAAATTATCATGCTATGTTCAATATTATGACATCATTTGAATTGAGTTATAATATATATATATATATATATATATATATAAAAGAGAACCCTAGGCCCGCTTACGTGGCGCTACCACAGACCATGATTCTCTTTTTATTTATTTATTTTCAAAACTAGCATTTCAATTCATGAAAAGTTGTGACTTTTATTAAAAGTTGCGTCTTTTATGAAAAGTTGTGACTTTTATTAAAAGTTGTGTCTTTTATGAAAAGTTGTGACTTTTATTAAAAGTTGGGACTTTTATGAAAAGTTGTGACTTTTATGAAGAGTTACGACTTTTATGAAATGTTGAAACATTTATGAAAGGTTGTGACCTTTCTGAAGAGTAGTGATTTTTCCAAAGAGTTGTGACCTTTTCGGTAAGGCACAATAAGCATTTGTTCACACTACCCGTTGCTGTCTATAAATAGAGTATCCTCTCATTTTAAAACAACGAAAATTTTAAACTTCTTCTTCTTCTACACACTTAAATATTCTTGTACTTTGCTCCTGTTGAGTGGCTTACTGACACCATTGTTTTTGTATCAATACGTTGGTGAATAAAATCGTTCCATCCTTAGAGGATCTAATTTTTTAAACCTCGGGTATTAGAGGGGAATAGTTTTCTTTAGGTGACAATGTTCATTCAGTGGACTCGACCTTTCTATTTCATTCTATTTTTACATATTCTGGTATATTTTTTTACAGTCATTAATTTATGCTTATGATATTAATTGTTGTTTTTGAGTACATATTTTAAACTCTGTTGTTTATGTTTCTGCAAAGTTATTGTCTCCGATTATATTGAAAATGCATATATATAGTAGGTATATTCATTGTGTAGAAAATAATTATTGTACTCAGTTCTAAGAATTCACGTTTTGATATTCTATATAAAATTCTATAACTTAAAAGTACTATATATAAGCTTACATATTATCTATTTTTACATAGATATGAAGTTTCGCACTTATCAGTTGAAGAAATTCATCATGCAAGTTCAAAAGTTATAATTGTTTTCATGTTCAAGTGTAATTTCTTTTTTGAATCTGCTAACAATTTTTTGAATTTTTTCCTGAGACATATTATCACAATTGTATAATCTATGCAACTTAAATGTGTTCTTTTTCTTACGAAATGCCTTTGTATAAATATTCTTATTTTCTTCTTTATTTTCCTTTTAATGTTGATTAAACAATCAATGATTATTTCGTAAACAATTCATTCATTAGAGGTTCTAGAGTTATGTGATAATGACAAATAATCAAATTCATGCTAGAGTATTGCTAATATTTTTTAAGAACCTATTTTTTTCATTATTTTTAATGTATGAATATTAGTAAAGAATTATTTGCAAGTTCAATGTAATTATTATTTATGACCACGCGAAGCACAAGCAAATTACCTAGTATTCTATATAATTAAATCAATTTAATGCGATTACCAATTTCAACTAGTAATGGCTATATTATTTTTAAATGTATTTATTATAAATATTAAAGAGCCAGCACGTTTCAGCTTCACACTTTTAAACTCCGGCTCAAGTTCAAGCCTAGCTATAATTTGATCAGATACAAGAACTGAAAACCCAAAGAGGAAAACTAAAGCTGATACAAGCTTCAATGGTAAGTAGAAAGCAATTTTCCATTTGCTTCATGAAAAAATATATACAAGTAAAAACTTTAACATTAAATCAAAGGCTCTGACATGCTACGTATAACATCTGAGAGGTCCACTTAATTTCATGTATCTACGAACCAGGTGAAGCACACTGTTTGGAGATCCACTTAGTATCTCAACTGGCGTGGACTCGAGAGATGATAAAAATAACAAAATAGTTAATAAAGTAAAGAGAAAAATGTGTTTGGAGGAACAGCAATTAGGCGAAGAGATTAATATGCACAAATACCAAAAACAGTACCTTGTACGCATTGATGAAGAAAATTCCCGCCGATCTATTAACCATTAGGTGAAAATGAGGTATCTAGTTATGTTAAAGTATGAAGGAGGTTCATGTAAGTAACCTTAAAAACAAAGCTTCCAAGTAGAAGGATCTATCCTTACCAGATTTTAAATTCTGACCCAAGAACAGTTCACTAAATGGCATAGATCACAATTTCATAATAATGGGGCCGATACAGGATTGGAAAAAATGGCTTAGTTCAATCTGGACCTCTCCAGAGCTATGCTCACTCCGAACAAGATCTATCATTAATGGGAACAACTGAGAAATGTACTTCCTAAAAGAATCCGTTTGCCAACTGCACAGAATGCGTAGTACTGACAGAACCAACGGAGTCCTTGCTACCAGTTCTTCCTTCTTGGCTGATCCCAAGGGAAGATTCCACTGGTATATTGCCTTATCATCTGGTTTCTTCTTGACAGAGTTCAAACCAGCACATTCCAAGTATACACGTAGAATTTCTTCACATACACCCACAAGTTTTGGTTCTATATTCTTCTCTTCGACGAATGATGGATTGCTCACAAGCAGCCCATGCAAGAAATTGAGGTAATTTTGGTAGGACTCATTTTCAAAAAATACCAGCGGAGGTTCTGGTATCTCAAGGATAGAACATGCTTTTTGCAGCTCCACCTGTACAACTTTCTCAGATTTCAATTGCTGAGCATGAGAAGTGATAGCTGAATAGATTCCAAGGAGGACATTGACAGTATCAGCTGATATCGATTGCCGACACATCTTGTAGAGATCAGATGAAACCTGTACATCGAAAATTAGCAGCATAATGAATAAGAAGCAAAGTGAATCATGTTGCTCTCTAATTTGATGATGCCAACAGTGTATTTAACATAACTCTTCTGTAAACAGTTAGTTCATCCTACTTTAATTTGTTAACTGCTCTATTGTTCAAGAACTTATAGAAAGTACCAGAACATGGAAACTCTTAAAATACCTGTCCAAACAGTTCATAGATAAAGAAAGGAAGCTAAGAATTAACCCAAGGTTAATGCATGAACTATGTTTATTCCTATTTTATAACTTTCAATCATGATATTGTCACACCTACTGGCTGGCAATGTAGAGGAAATGGATTGTGGTGTCCTTATATTGACTTTGGCAATTAAGGGTCAATGTCCATTTATTCACTTGGTATCAAAACACAGACCCATCGATCCCATTAGTGACTCAACCCCGAACTAGATTATCTTTTATACTGGTCTTCTCATCTTTCCATATTTAATAAGCGCATTAAGACTGGTAGTTCTCATTCTGCATGTTTTTGCTAAGTAAGTCAGAGTTTCTGAAGAAACAAGGACAGGCTACCTAGAAAATGCAGAGCAGAGAATAAGAATTATCACAGCACAAAGAAACATGCCCATGTGCATCCATTTTTTCAACCCTTCAAAGGATCAACGTGCATCTTATCTTAATGAATAATATTCTATCCATAATAATTGACCATGGAAACAACACCAAATAAGGTGACAAACAAGTATACACAGAGCCGCCATATGCAGTGAATAGGGAAAGGTGCACGAAGAACCTGTATGATGCGCAACTGAGCTGCTATATGGTCCTTCATCCTTGAAACAACATATCCCGCAGTATGCAGGTTGTCATCCTCTGATTCATCATATACCAATCCAGCCCCAGAAGATGTTTCCATATCATTTTCGGACTGACTAGTAGATATCTCAATGTTATCCATTGTTCTCAAAAGCTTCAGAAAATTGGGTAGAGTGGAATATGAAGCTTCTTTCAGAGCTAGAAAGATAACTTCCCATTCCTCTTCACAGAATTTGCCTCTCAAATCACCTGCCAACCGCATTACAGAAGCTACCCCAGTGGCTGCAGGATCCTTGCCAGAACCTTGTATGAATCCTACCATTATAGAGACTACACTAGGCAATTCAGACCTCACGATATCAAAGAAATTAACAAATAAATCCACCAAACATTGAGCTGCCACCACAGAAGTTTCAGAGTCCCATAAGCATCCATCTGGTGGTGTTATGTATCTGGATATAAATGACTGGCCATATTTCACTTCAGCTTCTGGGCTACCATTTACTGGACTGAATATTGGGTAGATTACAGACTTGAAGACATTAATCCAGAATAGGCGTGGGAAGAGATGGCCGTGGTCCTTCAAGATGTTGAACAGAACTTCCAATGCACTCTTTCTAATAGCTGATCGAGGATCTGAAGTCAGTCTTGATAACCCTGAAACAGTTTGGAACTCCCCAGTAAATATAAATGGGGATAATTACTATAACAGAAAACTGCCACTTCTGATATTCCAGTTAGAAGGTTATTATATCTAGACGTCCATATAACTTAGAATTTACATGTGCAGTCCACAATTTTTTAAAATTCATTTACAGTTCAGAATATTCTCATAATCAAATTTCCTTGGGTCCTCCAGTCTTAAAGGTGTGAGGATTATGCAGAAAGGAGGTGAACTAATTTGACTTAGAAAATTGGTCATTCCACAAAAGTGTAAGGACACCCTGCTGTATTAGCCACTTGTTACTGCATGATACAACTCGTCAGGATTCACTGATAAGAATGGTTTAATGTTTCCAGAAAGGTAGAAGTATGGAAAAAGAAAAGCAACAACATACCTGTGAGCAGAGGCTCCCAGAATGACATATAGTCATCCTTATCTGTGAAGATTAGCCCATCTGAAGCTTCTTTTTCGGCCACTGGAATGGATGAATCATTATTTTTGTTTTTCTCGTTGCTAACAAGGCCCCCTTCTGCAAGTTTGACAGCACAGAAACGGAGAAAAGCAATAGCGTTGAGGCTGACATCACTGTTGAATCTGCTGTTTGTGAAGGTGATGAGGCATCTAACACAATCCGTAAAAGTCAATGTTTCAGTCTCGGTGATATAACGAAAATATTCCCGTACGATCTTTTCCATGGTTTCAAAGGCAAGCAACACAATATTCTTCCTTTCATCCGCAGCAGCAGCTGTAAAAACCTGCAAAGGTGTGTATAAAGGCCTATCACATCCCAGGTTCCGTTTCAGTACCAACCAAAAGACAACTATATGGTTAAATATTACTCCCTCTGTCCCAATTTATGTCGCACCCTTCCTTTTTGGTCTGTCCCAAAAAGAATGTCACCTTTCCACAATTAGAAGCAAGTCAACTTAAAAAACCCCTTTTACCTTTAATGAAATGATATATAGCCACACAAATATCTAAGATTTATTTTAGACCACAAGCCTCTAAAGTCTAATTTTTTTAGGATGAGAGTAGTGTGTGTGCAAACTTTACCCCTACCTTGGGAGGTAGAGCGGTGCTCAAGAAAAAACATTTTAAAGCAGTTTGAAAAGAAGAGGAAATTCTATTGGTACCAATACTCTAGTTATCAGCAGCTGCTAATGATAAAGAAAAAAGAGTGTAAGAACTTGAACTAAGGATGTGATAATTACCATAAAAACACTCTTCCACCCAGATTTTACATTATTGACACGACTCAGAACCATTTGAGAAATACAACGAACTATCAACTCCCTGATTTCAGCAGAATTACTTTTCTGCATAACAATAACAAATGGTCTCAAAAATTCATTCTGAAAGTTGTAGTTCGCCAGTTCCTCTCGTTCTAAAAACTTCATAGCAAGTTGTCGTAATGAGTCCATAACAAAAATTGCAACTGAAAGATTTTCTGACAAACCAACAGCCACAAAGAACTCTGAAAGAACACTCCATATGTGGGACCACACTAATCTGATACGGTTCATGTTATAGTGCCTGCAAAATCAAGATCATACTTTCATCATATTCAAATTCTAAATTTTCTGTCTTTGTGAGGTATAATTTGATGAGTTCACAGACAGAATCTTACGCAACTTCCACAATTTTTGTAAGGCTAAATACACGGGGATCTGTTGGAGACTGTAGTTCTGACATTGAAACTTTGCAAAGGGCCTTGACAAAAGCTACTATTGCTTCACTGTTCAGCCTTTGGCTATGAGCAAATATGTGATTTAGTTCAAAGTTGCCGATCTGATCAAGCAAGTTCAAGTTTGAAATGAAGTTATTTATCTGTTCTGGAGTCACCAATGCTGGAGAGTTAGCTCCAACAGCTGCACTGTCATATGAACCCCCTCGAACAACAGCAGCAACAGTTGGATTCTGGAGTGTCCCTTTTTTCTTCAGAGATGGAAATCCAGCTGACTTCAATGTTTTTTCCTCAGATTCAGAGCCCGAGGTAGTAAAAAAGGAGGAATCAGATGGTGCTCCCTCCCCCAGCAACTGCAGATGCTCAAATCGAGATAGACATGTCAATATATGCTCCCACGCTTCATGAAGATGATTCCCATCTTCAATGGCAATCGACATCATTGTCTGCATGAGAATTAAAAGGATGTTATTCTGCATGGTTTCAGATTAGTAGAAAAGCTTTTGATTGAGTTGACCATGAATTTTATAGTTGAGGAATAGTTTCTTGTTTCTGGTTTCTTTGTAGTGCACCAAAGAGTCTCTCTACCTTTTGGTGTATGTTTGTACATGGGAGTTCTTCCCACATCAATAAAAAAAAAATCTTTATTACAAAAAGGTAAACGGCGTGCATTTATTTTCATGAAGACTCTTCATCTGCAGCAGGTTTATCACTGTCTGGGCATAAGATTGTAAATGACATGACAGAAATCAAGGAAATGGAAATTACTTTCATTGTATCAACATTTTTTTGTTTCATATCGGCCGCACAATGAAGATTAGTGAACTTTGCCATAGAGGTGACAAAAGCATCTTTCTGCGTCTGCATACCCATCACAGCTGTAATATGCACAGCATGCCTGAACCCTAGCAAACATTGAGAAGTGGCATTCTTATCATCACTCTGGTCTAGGGTGACACTGAAAGCAGCAATCATGGGACCCCAGCAGACTTCTACCATAAATCTCAATATAGCTGGATCTGCAATGACATAATAGACAGACCTGCAACAGGATAAGATATAAGTTTATCTGTATTTATTCACCTAAAAGAGAAAATCCGTGATACGAACACACATGAGGCCAGCTTGACATTATGTATAACTAAACCCTATCTATGCACACAATTTTCACAGTTCTACACACTGCAGCAATTCATCGAAATGAAAAACTAATTTATCAGCAGATGATAAAGAAAGAATCAGAATCCTATCATCATACAATCAGTACATATGAAAAGTAGATTCATAAGCCAATACGTAGAACTGAATCATACTCAGATTTTCCAGATTTTACTTTAAACTGCTCTTGAATATGCCTCACGAGAACTCCATTTGCACCCAGTGGTTTTTCCTCTCTCTGCTTCCATACTAGATTCAGTATACCATCCAAGCCCAACAGCTTATTAAGACTGTTCCCCTGCTTGTTTTGTGGCACGGAAGAATCTGCTTTCATCTTTATCTCGTTTCTCACAATTTGGTCATAAAGAGCACCCAAATAATCTTCAGGTAAATCCTTCCCGTCGTCGATCCCCCGATTGTTCCGGATAAAATCAGCTTTTGTCATCTAAATGGAGAAATACAATAGTTAAAAGTCAAAAAAGAAGCAAATACCAATCCCACTATTTTACAAGTATCATCTACGTGCATAACAAAGTTAAGATGACTTGGTGCATAGACTTAATATGAACGCTAAGACAGGCAAAAAATTACACTCTCCAACCAGTAATACTGGACAGGGTTGGTCATCTGTGTTTACACAGCAGAATCACTGACCAACGATGGAAGATTTTCATCAGTCTCAGGCATACACAGGACAATGCCTAGCAAAATTGTTGACACTCTTTCTAGCTGGGAGGAAGCTAGGATTGGGGCAAGGTATAGAAGCTACTGGAGGACCATTCCAGCTTGCATTTGGTGGACCTCTTAGAAACAAAGGAACTCCAAATGTTTTGAGGACAGAAGTAGCACCTTACATAAGATTAAAACAGATTGTACTTTGCTTCTCTGTTCCTGGTGTTCAAAGAGTTCCCCTGTAGATGCAGAATCAATCCTAGAAGTTTTATACTTTTGTTAGGATTGTTCACTTTCTTAGCTGTCAGTTTTTACATTTTCTTCGTAAAGGGCAATTTCAGTACTACCGAAGCATTGGTCTATAATACAAAGTTGTTACCTATTAAAAAAAACATTTTGTTTAAAAAGTAAAAACACATTTTAAATTATACATTGTATACTAATATGTAACATATCAAACTAACATCTAACAAGAAATAATCCCTATATTACTGTTCCTGCATTGAGATCCATTCATTAATAATCCATGCATAACCTTCTAAACAAAAACACCCTTAAAGGTAAGAAATGAATGAACGTAGTAGTTTCCAAAAAAAATAATTAGTTTTTAGAAATGAATGGTAGTAGACAACAATGGTAGAATTCTACAACTATGAGAAACACTTCAGAGAGATTCCCAGGATACCTTATCTTTCACCATGCTATTATGTGCATCTGTATTGAGCATTATCACAGAGTAAGCAAGCACATAAGCTGTATCTGCGCTGGTAAAAGAGTTAGGATTGCATTTACAAAAGCGCTCCGCAAACTTCTCCATTATACGGTCAATCTTCTGAGCTTCACCAGGTAATCTGAACCCTCGAAGGAAATATCTGATTGATTCACCAAAGTCCATACCTTCAAAATTAAAAGAATCGACATATGCATGCATAACTTTCAGAGGAAACTCCTCTCTTTCACCCAGATAATCACCAATGATGGTTGGATTCAACCCAGTGGTATTTTTCAGAAAAGAAGCTACATCTTCTGGGGAATTCCCAATCTTTTTGGTGCTCATTAAGAAATCAATACCCTTTGAAGGCTTTCTGTTGAACAGTGAAACGCCTTTCTGCATTTGATCCATTTAGAGTTGTCAGTACTTAACCATACCTCAAGTAACACAAAGTGTATGAAAGCAGCAAATGAAGATAAGGGAATGTGCTAATGCAAGATGATAAACCTGTATTTCTAATTTATGAGCACGGCGTTGCTCCAAGGCAGCAGCACCAGAAAAATCAGAATTTGCTTCCGGATGCAGCTCATAGTCTATGTTACCCTCTTCACTGACGCTGATAGCCGCTTCTGAAACTTCATGATCAGATACCTTATCTTGATTAGGGTCCCCTACCTTCAGTTGTTGGTCCATCCACATCCCCATTGACTTAATAATTGTGACCAAGCATTTCACAGATTCAGAACGAAATGTAATATCTTGAACTAGGGACAGCGTAGTAGTGGAACCGGGAGGCGGACCAAGAGCAGTTTTAAGAAGACCATTAACAGTCCTGCAAATATCTGATGGAATTAAAGCTGTTTTAATTCAATTTAGGTGATATCAACATACAAAAGAGAAAAACCATGCATGTGTATTGCTGCAAAAGAGAAAAGGCATGCATGTACATTGATGCAAAAGAGAAAAGACATGCATGTGCATTAATGCAAAAGAGAAAACTGAAAAAGTATTGACTTGTAGCCAAGCAAGGGATAAGGAGGCAGGCTTCCAGTCTTATTCAAAGTGACTGCTTATAAAGTTGTGTTTGCAAGCTCTAGCCATACAAACAATACCACAGTAATTTGTTCAAAATTGCCAATGAGCTAAGGACACAATCTTACTCTTGAACTCACTGGTTTGAGTTCATATTCTTTATTGAAGAATAAGATAATCATCCTATTTCTGATCTCTGAAACAGATTTTTTTATTTATTTTTTTGAAATTGGTAACTTTCGCTGACACAGAAATATGAGAGGCGATGCATTGATGGTTTGATAAAGAAATGACTATTATAGGTGTCAAACACAATACCTATGATATTCCTTCAAAGTGGGACAATATCTAACTTATGAACTTATACACCTAATGTTCTAACCATCAACACTATATTTTATAATCGAGAAATCCCAGGGTCAGTGACGCTTCTGAAACTAGATGAATAATGGGTCTGCCCCTCAACCTTTCTTTATCCATTTGACTACTAGACTTCATCTGCAACAGGGTTCGACCTAATGGCATGCACACGACTCACACATCGCAGGTCACTAGACCAAAGCCCTAGGGACAAATTAAAAAAGTGTGTTTTTTAAAAAAAATGTCCTAAACAGATATATTCCTAGCCAAAGAATAATACAGAAATAAGTTAGAATGCCCTACCTGCACATGAGGCACTAATCCATACTTTTGATTTAAGATTTTTTTAATTATACCATCTTAGAGGCAGCATTAGGACACAAAAGCCTCTATTTTAAATAGAACCTTAGATTTCCAAATAGAAGGAGCAGTAGGAAAATTCATCAGAGATCGTGAACTACTCAGATAAGAGAAAGAGGAAATACAAATGAAAGTGTCTGACGATTCCAGATTGTAATTGTGAGTATCTCAAAAGTTGAAACAGTAGTGTGATTGATAGAAGCTCGGAGATTGGGGACATGTTTTCTCTAACACAATACAAACACAATACAAGATAAGGTCCAGTATTGACTATTGCCAAAGATATTAGGCTAACCGATGAAACAAACGAGGATGTCAACCAAAACTTTTAACTATGGAGAAGCACTCTAGAGAGTAGGGTTTTAGGACAAGTAGAAGTAAGACTGAATATATGCACCACAAGTTTAGCAATATAAGAAGAGTGAAGTTGAGGTGAGATTAGACAGGATTGTGGTAGTCAAAATGCAAACAATTCAATATCTAGGCTTGTAAAGGGAGAACAGAGTGATACATTGAAATGATTTTTTTGATGAAGTAAGAAGAATGTCATTAACAAAGCATCAAGCAGATGCACAGGTTACAAAAGAAAGAAAATATTAGCTCCCAAAAAGGAAAAAAAGATATCTAAACAGCTAACAGCAGAGATCTATGGAACTGATAAATTCCAGGAAAGAATAGACACCAAGTACAGGAGAGAGATTAACCCAACCAAAAAGAGTAATCAAACATCTTGCTTTAAGGGTAGAGATGGGAGTTGGGATGCCATTAAAACAACCTTTGTTATAAGCACCACAAAATACAGGCTGGAACCAAAGACTAGATCTGCTTGATGGACTTCCCAACTTTCCAAGAACTCCAACACACAAAAGCCTATGATCTTGGCATGACCCAAGTGAGTCCAAAAACTGAGAAGAACATGTCCATAGTCCTGTTGCAACTGTGCAATGAAGGAACAGGTGATTAATAGATTATAAGTTGCATAAGCACATGTAGCATCTGTGACTATTTGGAATTTCCTCCTCATGAGATTTTTCTGAATCAAGCAAGAGTCTTTTCGAGTAATCCAACTGAAACAAATAACTTTAGGTGGCAACTTAGTTCTCCAGATTAATTTCCATGGCCATTGATCAATTAAGGTCTTTTTGGAGCTTTGTTGAAGGTAGCATGCTTTAACTGAATAGGATCCATCCCTGCTATTTCTCCAGATAAGTTTGTCCCTACTTTGACGGTTGATTGCACTAGTCTGAATGGTGGCCATGAGACTAAAAACCTCTTTCAACTCCCAGTCATTAAGATTTCTCCTTAGGGAAGATTCCACTTCCCTATACTGTGAGATGGTTGAGTCTGGATTAGATGCAATCTGGAAAATGCTTGGAAAAGCATTCATTAGAGGAATGTCTCCTAGCCAAATATCTTCCCAAAACGAGAATATGTTCCCCATTTACCACCATAAGTGAGGCATCACTGAAGAATATTTCCCACAGTTTCCTTATATCTCTCCAGACCTCGTACCATAAGAGGTACTGACTTTATTAGAGCACCAATGACTATCACTACCATACTTTACTTGGATCACTTCCTTCCACAAGTCAGCCGCCTCTTGATTGTCTCTTCAGTGCCATTTCAATAGCATATACTTGTTATGTAAAGCCAAGTCTCTAATCCCCAATCCTCCATATTGTTTTGGCAAAGTGACTTTGGCCCATTTAACAAGGTGAATTTTGTGGTCCTTGTTGTTGCCTTCCCAGAGAAAATCTCTCCTGATTTTGTCCACTGTTTCACCTCAGCTGGCATAAGGAGTAGAGACATAAAATAGGTGGGAATGTTGTCCAATACACTATTGATGAGTGTTCAATAGTGTTATGTCATAGAAAATTTGTACCATAATGAAGGGTAAATGTTATAGAACTAACCAACGAGAAGATATCTACAGCTTCCCTTATAGAATGGAGTGACCAGCAATGTTTTTCTTCTAGATCACTCTCTTCCCTTATTTACTCTCTAATTCCTCAAACTCGGGGAAATTCTCTCCCTTATTTTACCCTTCACCCTCCCATAAACCGCTTTGTTTAGCCTTCAATTATTCCTTCTTAGGTGTACATCTTGCTAGACAATGTTCCTTTTGACAGCTACCTCAGCACTACACCACCCTATCCCGAAGTCCATCGCCCTTACCGTATGATCTAAAGGTGTGTCCCATCCTCCTTCGCATACCATTACAGCAAAAACTATAGACATATGGTCTGAACTTAATATGGGAAGCGTGATTTTTCTATATCCAGCATGTAATACTAAATGAAGTTATCACTATTCATGTAATGAGAACAACAAGACTCGGAGAGTCAGAGAAGAACTTTGGAACTAAGTAAACCTTGGGAGCCAAATCGATAGACCGAGTAAAAAACTATTGAAGACTCAGAAATCAAGTTGTAGCTTGAACTTGATATTCCAGTACATACCTGACGACAAAGAGAAACATTTTATTGTAACCAAAAACATAATATGACTCGAGGACCATAAGTTCGACTTTATGTGGTGAATATCAAAATCAACTAAGAAGCTTGAAAAATTAATGCAATGTCAAAATAAATGTTGATAACCAACTTAGAAGCTTGAAAAATGAATGCAACAGTAGTTATGACTGATGAACTAAACCATTACTCAATATGATCTAACTAAACAATTAGTTGAAATATAGAATTGACAGAAAATACCTCTCAAATATGTTAGGAGCATCGACATCACAATCATAGTTGACAAACACATCAATGATAATCTGAGGATCCTTAGATATCTCCTCCAGCAATCCCAAAACAGTCATCTTCTGCAAGAAACTAGGCTGAAGCACATTCTCCAGCACACGCAAGATGAGCATGGGGAAGAAGATTCCAATTTCTGATTTCAACCCAGATCTATATTTTGATAATAAGTTCTTGAATATTGAACAAAGAAGTTGAAAGATCGTCATCACAGATAGTGCACTGTTCTTCAACAACGACAAGCACAAAAATTGCTTGATAACATTAAGAAACCTGTACTTAAAAAACAAAGTTAAACCATGAGTAAACCTGATATCTCAGCATTTTCTTATTCTTTTTTTTGGGGAAGAAAAAAGATACGTTAACATATTTCCAAAAAAAAAAAAAAAAAGATGCATCAACATATTATTATCTTCAGTTCTTTAGAACCCAGATTAGCCAAATGACTTCTACACAAGAAAAGGGTAAAACCGCAACTCGGCATCTAGGATTGACAGATTTCTTTTTCCTCTCAATGGGAGGAACAGTTTGTTAACATCAAACAAGAAATTATTCCAAAATTGGTCTCAGATCATAATCCAGTTCTGTTGACTTGTGGTGATATAAATTACAAGAGATCTTATTTTAAGTTTGAAAATTGGTGGATGGGGGTTGAGGGGTTCAAGGAGAAAGTGAAAATATGGTGGATCCCTTTCAAAGTCAGTGGCAGACCTGGCTACATTCTAGCTGAAAGTTAAAATGCTCAAACGAAAATTGAAACAGTGGAGTAGAACTAACAAGGGCAACTGGAAACAGCAAAAGGAAGAGCTCCTACCAAATTGCCAATTTAGAGACTATCCAAGAACAAAGAAGTCCTTCACAGATGATGAATTGTTACAGAAAACCAATTTAGCTTTGGACTTTGAAGAGGTGGCTAAAAGAGAGTGAGAAATATAAGAGAAGAATATTATTGAATTGTTGTGTCTACATTATTACACAAAGACCCTATTTATCTAAGTTGCTCGGACTCGGGTGCGGGTGTCCGATACGGGTGCGGATTTAGAGGTCGGATCTTTTATGATTTAATTTTTAAGATTTGGGGATATGGATCCATGTATGGATACGGGTGCAGGGATTCACCTAAAAATAATTAAAATATCTAAAATAGAGTTATAAAACCTAACTTAGGAGATACTATGTGGCGAACTTGAGGAGAATCCTGGAAGGAGATTAAAGGAAAAAGGGAGTGGCATAGAAATCATATATATATAAACGAGAACCCTAGGCCTGCCTACGTGGCGCCACCACAAACCAGGATTCCCTTTTAATTTATTTATTTCCAAAACTAGCCTTCCCCTCCTCTCAGAAATCTTCACAACTATCACCATCTTACAAATTAAGCCTCCACCAAATCTTCCATATGTATATATAAGCACTCCTACAAACTTACTTAAGCAACTGATCGCCAAATAGGAATACTAGGCCAAACTTAAGTTTAACCAACTGGTACCTGAATGAAATATTGGGTCAAACTATGTGAGTTAGTTGGCTCAGATGTATATATAACAGTTATTGGTTGATTCACAACAGATGGCATTTATTAAAGGTAGACAGATCATGGATGCTGTGTTGATTGCTAATGAAGCTATAGATTCCAGAATCAAACAGAAGAAGCCTGGTATACTATGCAAGTTGGACATAGAGAAAGCATATGATAATGTCAACTGGAGGTATTTACTGAAGATACTGGAAAGAATGGGCTTCGGGCAGAAATGGTTGAGATGGATAAAGTATTGTATCTCAACTGTCAAGTTTTCCGTGCTTATTAATGGAGCCCCTACAGGATTTTTCAATACTCAGAAAGGTCTCAGGCAAGGTGACCCTTTATCACCTTTTTTTGTTTTTAATCACTATGAAGGGGTTGAAAAGTATGATCAAAACAGCAAACAACCGAGCCTGGTTGAAAGGCTTTGATGTTGCCAGAGAAGGTGGTGACAGTTTGGAGGTAACACACCTACAGTATGCAGATAATACCCTAATTTTTTGTGATGCTGAGGAACAACTGAAATATCTGAGGGTTATACTAATTCTATTTGAAGGGATGGCTTGATTACATATCAACTGGAGGAAGAGCTTAATGTATCCAGTCAATGAAGTCACAAATATGAACTGCCTAGCAGCAATCCTTAGTGGGGAAATTGGTAATCTGCCAACAAATTACTTCGGCATGCCTCTAGGTGAAAACTCCAACTCTGTTGATATATGGAATGATGTGCTGGAGAAGTGTGAAAAGAAATTGGCTAGATGGAAAACTCAATATCTGTCCTTCGGAGGTAGACTGACTCTCATCAATTCAGTCTTAGATTCCTTGCCAACTTACATGATGACCTTGTTCCCAATACCAGCAAGAGTCATCAAGAGATTGGACAGTATCAGGAGAAAATTCCTATGGCATGGCAACAAGGAAAGGAAAGGCTTCAATTTGGTGAAGTGGAAAGTAGTGATCACTGTCAAGAAGGTTGGGGGTATGGGGATAAAGAACTTGAAGGTACAGAGTAAAGCTCTCAGAATGAAATGTTGTGGAAGTTTGCCAATGAAAATCAGATGCTATGGAAAAGGGTAATAAGTGCAAAATATGAAGGTGAAGATATGTGGATGACCAAAGAAGTGACAACACCTTATGGAGTGAGTTTGTGGAGATCAATAAGAGACATGTGGGATGAAGTTAAGAGTAATGCACTGATCAAAGTTGTAGATGGAAGCAAGACAAATTCTGGAAAGATGAGTGGCATGAAAAGGGAAACCTGGAAGTACTTTTCCCTGACATATACAATATAGTTTTGGGACAGCACAATACTATAGCAGAGTTATGGACAAATCAGGGGTGGAGCTTCAATTTCAGAAGACAATTTAATGACTGGGAAATAGCAAGAGTGGTGGAATTTCTCAACACTGTGGAAGTTTTTAATGGGCTACAAACAGGGGAAGATGTTATGTGGTGGAAGGGAAATAGAAGAGGGGAATTCAAAGTTAACTTAGCTTACAAGTTGATGGATCAGACAAACCAACAAACATACAATTGGCCATGAAACAAA
Source organism: Solanum paucissectum (assembly GCA_029582445.1). Lineage (NCBI taxonomy): Eukaryota > Viridiplantae > Streptophyta > Magnoliopsida > Solanales > Solanaceae > Solanum > Solanum paucissectum. The sequence continues at coordinate 18,051 of JAJONZ010025996.1, forward strand.
TATGGAGAAGCAAAATACCTCATGAAATCTCATGCTTCATATGGTTATTGGCAAAGAAGCTACTCTGACTCAAGATAACTTGAAGAAAAGAGGGATAACCTTATGCTCTAGTTGTTTTCTTTGTGGGAAGGCATTAGAGACAGTGAGCAATCTGTTCCTACACTGCAAGTATACCCAACAACTATGGAGGATTTTTTTGAACCTCAAAGGCATCTATTGGACCATGCCCAAGAAGGTCTCAGAGGCTTTGAAGAGTTGGGAGGCAGCAGGGTGAATGCAAAGGAGAGAAACGGATGGAGAATTATCCCTGCTAGTATATGGTGGACTATTTGAAAAGAAAGGAATTCTAGGTGTTTTGAGAGCATAGAGAATGATGTTCAAACAGTCAAGTTAAATTGCATTTTATTGTTATGTTTTTGGTGTAATCAAGTATACTCCAATGACACTGTATCAGTAATTGATGTTTTAGACTCAATATAGACGGAAACAAGTGGAAAAGGAGACATTTGTATATAATGGTTTCAGTACAACCCATGTATTGTTTTGTGATATAATACAAAGTTACCTATTTCAAAAAAAAAAAAAAACTTAGAAATTATAAGAAAGAAGATTGCTAGAGATGAAATCAAGATGGAAGGTTAAAAGAATGAGTTATGAGATCATATCAAGAAGAAAAGTGAGGGGAGTCAGAGGGGAAGCATGAGAAAAGGACTTGCACCAAGGGAGAAAAATGACAAAGAGGAAGTAAAATTAGAGTTAACCACAAGAATATCCAAAAAAAATAGCTGGAAGTAGTGGTGGCAAATGGGCGGGTTAGGTAAAATTTAGGCGGGTTAAAAATGAGTCGACATAAAATGGGTACTAATTCAACCCGTCAATATTTCATATGGGTAAAATTGGGTTGGGTACAAGTTTACCCATATTTACTTGAGTAAATAGTACTTTACTTTAGAATTAAACATGGATAAAATATTTTAATCTTCTTTTAGATGAAAAATATTGAAACTACTTTATTTAGTTTTTTTTTTTTTTTGAAACAAGTAACTTTGTGTCTATTGATAGAAACAGATCAGTACATGGGCGGTACTAGGGCCATATTTACAAGTAAATCCAAATCATATGATCCCATGTCTATAATGAATCTAACACATCAATAATAGATACAGGATCATTAGACCGAATCTGATTACACCAAAAACATAGAATCAAGATACAATTCAATTTGATCTGTTCTATACTATTTTCTATGTTCTCAAAACACCTAGCATTTCTCTCCTTCCAGATTGTCCACCATATGTTGGCTGGTGTGATTCTCCACCTAATTCTGCTTCTTGCCAGAACCCCAGCTTTTTTTTTTGGTGAAGTAATTAAATTGCATTAGAAAGGCATCAAGAAGATGCAATGGTTACAACTAAAAACAAAGTTGCTTCAAACATGAAAATAACACGAGAAAGCTAACTGTGCAAAAACCTGTAAAGCAGCCGAACCCCAGCTTCTTCCCAACTATGAAGGACCTGGCATAGTCCAGGAGAAACCTTTAAGGTTTATGAATAGCCTCCAAAGCTAACATGTGGTCTTGCAGTGAAGGAACAAATGTCGAACAGTTTCTGCTTGTTCTCCGAAAAACTTGTGTAAGGACTGCTTCCTTAGATAGGAGCCAAATAAAACATGATACCTATAGGGTATATTCACTTTCCATATAGTTTTCCAAGGCAAGTTGACATTCTGTTGATTGTGACTATTCAACTATTTGTATGCTTTGCCTACCCCGAAGGTTCCTATGTCACTGCCCTGCCACCAAAGCTCATCTTCCCCTTCTTGTGTTCCTTTAAACAGGCCAATAGTGTTAAGAAAATCTGCAACTCTTATGATTTCCCAGTCATTTACTTGTCTTCTGAAACTGATTTCCCACCCATCAGGTGTCCACATTCCTGCAATTGTTCTTTGTTGATTTAACATTAAGTTGTGGATATATGGGTAGATATTCCTCAGAATCCCCATCTTATGTCAGTCATCTCCCCAGAAGCTTGTTTTTTCCCCATTTCTAACCTTAACCTTGGTTTTAATCTTGAAATCATCCCACAAGGCCCTTATAGATCTCCACAGATTCACTCCATATGGGGAAAATACTTCTTTGTCATCCACCTATTTTCTTCTTCATACTTGGCTTTGATGACTTTTCTCTATAATGGATGTTTGTCGCATATTTCCACAAACATTTCATTCTGAGGGCCTTGCTATGATTCTGCAAATTTTTAATACCCAAACCCACATACCTTTATTCTATTATCAGATCATTCCACTTTACCAGATTGTAACCTTTCTTGTCCTTGTTTCCCTGCCATAGAAACTTCCTTCTGATTCTGTCCAATCAGTATGTGACCCCTACTGGAATGGGAAATAAAGACATCATGTAAGTAGGCATAGCATCTAGGACTGAGTTAATTAGAGTAACTCTTCCTCCAAGAGACAAG
>JAJONZ010025997.1:0-15894 GCA_029582445.1 Solanum paucissectum
TCCTAGACGGGCCGTGGGCGGGGGCGGGCTAGCCCTTCTGTTTTTTTTTTTTTTTTTTTTTCTTTTGAAACTTATAATTCTATAACATCAAAAAAATGAGAAGATTTTCAAATCAAATATGACTAACAATGATGTTGTTTCAATAACACTAACAAAAATTTAGTGTAATTAGCATGTATCTCGCATATTGGATATGCGAGTGAGATAAGACAGTGACAAGCAAGATAGGAGGGAGGCGAGGGAGCGAGATTTGTATATGTATCCTAGATACATGCGAATCTACTTGGATAGAGTGTATCTAGAAAAAATTAACCCAATTTTGAGTCCATATATTTCAAGATACTATCTGGGTACGAAGATTTATAATATTACAATATAGCGTGTATTCAAATAATTAGATTATATACTAGTGAGATTATTGTAAATTACTCTTAAATAAAAAGTTTTGGACCATGGGCTGACCCCAGCCCAACCCTGATCAAGCCTCAAGGGCCAAGGGCTTATATGGGTCGGGCTTATAAGCCCTAGTTTTAAATGAGCTTGAAAAATCTTATCCCAACCCTACCCCAATAACGGGTAGGGTTGGGCCGGCCCCATGGGCTAAGCCCATTTTGACGGCTCTATAAGAGCTGTACGGTCATGAAGATGGAGTTTGCTCTCAAAGACGCGAACTAGGGTGTGTTTGGCACAAAGAAAAAGGTTCTTTTTTGAAAAATAAAAGATTTCTTACTCATTTTTTAAGTATTTGGTGAGTTAGCGAAAAAATTTATCTCAAAAGAATTTGTACATAATATGGACAACCACCGTGGGGTGTTGGGGATAGCTAGATAGGATCAGAGCAATCTCCGTAAGATTAAGGGCCTAAAGTTTCTACTATAAAAAAAGAAAGGGATAAGACATAAGTATCCTATACTGTAATCGAAATTTCAACGATATACCTTAACTTAATTAAGGTCCTATTAAGTAAACTCATTTTTATTTTTAAGAAACTTATTTTCTAAAAAAATTATTCAAACAAACATATAAAAATTTAAAACAATATAAATTAAAAGATTGTTGACCAACATAATTAACTTGGAAGCTTGTGTCATATAATTTTTATATTAGGATAACCGGCATAAATTTGATTCGTATACATTATATCATATCATGTTTCGTGTTTTTTAAGAAATGATTTTAAAAAGAGACAAAGAAAGTCATTCCGACATATGCTTCTTTTGATCTTTTTTAGGTTTTCTTGTTTAGTTTCATAAACTTTGTATCACTAGTTTTGCTATGGTGTATGGCTGTCTCAACAAATTTAGGGGGCTAAAGTCAAATTTTATAGAGAAGTGTTATTTTTTTTAATTATCTTATGTAAATTGAATAACTATAATATACTAAATGTAATCCTACTAGTGAAGTATCGAGAAGGTAGGATATACGTAAATTTATGAAGTAAAAATGTAAACAATAAAACCTTTTAATGAAAAAATTATAATATAAAGTTAGTATAATAAAACTTAGCTCAAAAAATTTAAAAAGTTGATATAATGATATTGAAATAGTTGCGTTGAATTTGATGAGTTGATATAATGATATTAAAATAGTATTAATCTGTTGAAGTGCTTGACATTTAAAGAATACACCAAAAAATAAATTTAATCTTCTTATAAACACACAAAAATAAATTTTGCATAATATAAAAGATTTGACCGTTTTATGGAATTTAGAAAAGTCAATAATGAGATAATAAAAATGTAAAAGGGAATAAAAAAGATATATGTAAGAATAATAATGTCAGCTCATGATAATGGTTAAGATATAAATAAGTCAACTAAATAGATAATAATGTAAACAAAGATGCTTTATCTTTTAGGAAAAATCGGGGCCCTAAAAAATTTGGGGCTCCAAGCAATTATTTAGTGATCTTTTGGTCTAGACAGTTCAGCATGAGAAAATTGTATGAAATAACAAACTATTAATTCAAATTAAATGTTATAGCCATAGTTTATTTTAATTGTAATTCACAACAAACATCCCCTTTTTTTGCCATCTAATTCGGTATACAATTAGCCATTTTCGGTATACAATTACTTATTTTATACATTTTGGTATAAAATGTATAAAATGCGTTTGTGTTTGTATAAAGCGAGAGAAAAGTGTATATACAAATACAAATACATATATTTTCGTCTTATACACTTATAATTATACAAATACAGATCTTATTATACAAATTACAATGTATAAATGAATTTATACAAAACTAAACAATTTGTATAAAATTGAATGTTTGTAGCGAATTATACAAATCAAAAGCTCTAGCAAACATAAAATTTGTTATAGAGCGCAATTATGCAAACTATAGTTATAACATACAAATATAATTTTTATGTTTGATATATGTGAAAGTTGCTCAATAAATATCAACTTAATGTTAGTTTGATACTATTTTTGTTTTATATATTTAGGGAAAGAGGAATATTTTTCCTCTATCTAGTCTATGTGACGTTAAATTGCATTCTTCCCCATCTTGGTGGCTATTTTGAAAAGGAAGAACCATAGGGAGAACAGCTGATTATAAAGCATATCTACTTGGTGGACTTTCTACCTCTATATGTTATGCTACTATTGTTTTCCTTATTTAATTTAGGGAGAAGATTCAGATATGCTATTGAACTTTAAGAAAATATTTATTTATGTCATTTATTAAAAATTTGATTTATTTATGTTATTTATTAAAAAATTGATTTATTTATGTTATTTATTAAAAATTTGATTTATTTATGTCATTTTCATTTGAGAAAAGATTTATTCATATCAATATTTGTTAACTGAAATAGCATAGATAAGCCAGATTTTAAACATATGACATAGATGTGCCTTTTCTCAAAATTCGATTGCATATTTAGGCATTTTTCCTTTTGAAAAAATTATTTAATTAATTAATGATATGGCCAAGTCATAATTGATCACATGTAAAATAATAATTTAGCAAAACCAAAACTATTTTCAGTTAACAATAATAGCATGGACAAATCTTTAAAAAAAAAATAGAAATAACATAAATGAGTGGACGACATAAATGAACCTTTTCTCAAAGTTTTATGACATATTTAAGCTTTTTCCCATTAATTTAGAAGTGAATTCCACCAACTTGTCTAAATTTTGGTAATAACATTCTTACCACTTTCTCCATCAAATCACCTTTAACTAAACACCATGATTACCATAACTAACTTAGTAAACAACCTGAATAAAGTAGCTAATTACTTTATTCTTAGTGCCAATTAGCTTTCTTTAGGAGTTAAATATATGGATTTAGCTAAGGATTTTCTTAAGCCTTTAACGCTTTCCGACACTAATCCTGAATAAATACACATAAATTTTTTTAGCAAACATTATGATTTTATAATATTTGATAGCATTTGGAGTAATAAATTAAAGAACTTTGTAGTAGTAAATCTTCTAAAGTAATATTTTACTTTTGTAAATACCTTTGTGATCCACCAGCTTCTAAAATATTGTTAATGCAATTTACACATGCAGGTGATATATTTGAAATGAATTAGGGATGTGCCCATTGCCATTATTAATAAATGCTTTTGACTATGACTATACTATACTACTCCCTCCGTCCCATTTTATGTAGCATTCCTTGATTTAACACAGAGTTTAAGAAAAAAGATGATTTTTAAAATTTGTGGTCTAAAATATTAATCCTTAAATATTTGTGTGGTTAATTGTAGAAATATGACATTCTTTTTGGGACGGATTAAAAAAAGAGGATATCACATAAAATGAGATAGATGAAATAGTAGTTATGCTTTTATATTTAATTTTCCACAAGTAAAATGACATGTAATACACTGCATTTGTTGTTGAAACTCTAGAATTATTAAAAAGTTTATAGGGAGATGAATTTAGGATTTAAACTCGATAAGATAGAATAATAAGATTCTTGGAACTTATTAGCACTAAATATATTTTGCCTTTGAAATAGTAAGTAAAAATTTAACATGTTAGAAATTATTTTAGTGATTTTTCACATAAAGAGATTTGTATTCCGTAGGTTAAAACTACTTAGTTCAATCGAAACTGTTAAATATAAATGACGTCCACCTATGTATTTAATTGCATAGAAAATATGTGTTGATTAAACAATTATATATATATTTATATAAAATATCACTTTCAAGACTTAATTATCAACATTGGTTTGAGTATTTGAGCTGAAAATAAAACTTTGTGATTTGTATTATTCAATTATATAAATAAAGGTGATGCTCCTACTTGATGGGACTTCTTGGAGAATCTACATATCATGGGCCCTCATTGTCTAATAACACTCTAAATTTAATCTCTTTTGTTATGTTAATAACTAAACATGGCCAACAAAAGCAATAAGTTTCTTCTTGGCATGTGAAAAATTGTCTATGAAATTTGATATATGAATTGAGGCATGGGGTCATATTTTCTTTTTGTTAATATTATAATAACCTAATTTGGCATCATATGTTTGTCTGTTAGGGATTATTTTAACAATAACCTCTTTATACCAAATGTTAATTAAGAAGGTGGTGGCTTTTGTCCAAAGAAAAAGTGATTGTTAACGCGTCTAATTAGTGGATTAATTACTAATTAGCTTTAGTTTAATGGAATGACAATGTCATCATACTATGGAGATTTTGTATGGAGTAAGTCACCTGTCATTTGCTATGGTGATTTCCTTTTTCATGTAAATGGAAAAATTGAAAAATAATTTTAAAACTAAGGTCACTTGACTAGATAACCAAATTAGTTACTTTAGTACATTATGGTTTGACATCACATAGATTAGGATAAGATCTTGCTTATAGATGTTAACTATGATGACTTCCAGCTAGCTAACAAGAGCAAAACGTTGCTTCCAAATGCACACACAAGTATATATAGTCAATAAGTAATATATTGATGATAAGATTGAGTATTATTCCACAAAGTCTTATAATTGACTATTTATTATATTAAACTAATACTAATTATTTATTCAAGAAACTTCTTAGAAATGATTTTGATTAACTAAAAAGACTATGAAATTAAACTAGAAAATAAGAAAATAAGCAAACTTCGAGACAGAATTCAACAAGAGAAAATATTCGAGGGTTATTGATGCTTGGTGTATTTATATATCTTTACGCATTACGTTGCACACATTTCTACCTTTTTATTTAGTAATATATATAAGATTTTAAATATTCCCTACTTGTGATGATTATGAAGTATTGTGTTGGAATACTGATCCCCAGATTTACTTAAGGAACGTGTATATTCAATCTATTCCTTTATTGATTACAATAATGATGTTATGTAAAGAAAATAAAGTAATAATATAATATTTTATCACGAAACCCCCAGCTCATAAAGGATAAAAATCACAACCTATACATCTGTAGGATTTAACTTAACTTTATTAAAATATGTGTAACACCCTAAAAGAAATTCTAAGTTAAGACTCGAACCATTCTTCATTTGTTAATAAGATCATACTGGTGATTCTTGAATTGCCCATATGTGTAAAGGTCAATTCTTTAGTATGAGAATGAATTTGGATATGAATTAAGGTCACTAGAATCCCCTAGCACAGAGTTGAGTTGAAAGTTTCCATACCGAGTAAGTTTTGATACAAGATTCTACTTGGGTCAACTTCAAACGACCATATCTCTTAGAATTTAAAAACTTACATGGCCCATAACCTATCAAATTAAAGGTATTTGAAACTTCTTTCCAACACCACCAGTTTTGCGTTAATCGGAGTTCCGAGTGGGAAGTTATGACCATTGTAGTAACCTGATATAGTGTAGTGACGAATTAGTCGGCGGGAAAACATTAAAAAGGGTCATTCTTTTCTTTTCTTTTTACCTCTAAGAAAACCATAAACGAATTTCTTAACTAATTATAGGTCCAAACCAATCAGACTTTCATCTCTTAATCCAACATTCTCTTCTCTCTTAAACCCTAAGGCAAAACCCGAAGGAAAAATCAAAGTAGAAGACTTCCATTCATGATTCTTTCAATCTTCTACAAGGTAAGTCCTTTCCAAGAACCTCATTCTTTCCAACTCAAATTTCTTCATACAATTATGAATCATTAATAAGAATCCTAATTTTTGGTCATAGAGTTTCAAGAAGCTAATTCAAGAATCTCAAGAAAGGTTTTCTTGATGGTGCTCCATCAAGATAGGGTTTCAAGGATACTAATTAAGTTCTTCTTCAAGATTCTTAAAGAACTTTATTCTTCTAGGTATGTAAAGCTATCATATTGTTGGATTAGTTCATCCTCATGACCTACATATATTTTCAATCAGTAAAAGAGTAATCTAGGATTCTATCCTTAGAATTGAGTATTCTTGAGATGAGTTGATGTTGAGTTCTCAGTTCTTGATTTCCTGATTCTTTTTGAAATTTTATTCCTAATTATTGAACTGCTATATGTTATGCATTAAGATTCTTGAGTTTATTCGTTCATGACTATATTTCAGCATGAACCCTATGAATTGAGTATTCTTGAGATGAGTAGTATCGTTGAGTTCTGTGCTCTTGAGTTATGAGTATTGAGTTTTTATATTGTTATTGAGATCCTTCAGTTGATTTGTTCATGTTTATATTCCAGCATGAACCCCTAATGTCACGACCCGAGTCTACACCCTGGACGTGGCCGACACTCAAGAACCATTGATGGTCCCCAAGCGAACCCTCATCCTGGTTGACTACAAGCGAAAGACTAACTTAAGCATGCAAAAGCTTAAAACTGAATAAAATTTATGAAACTTAAATACGAAACTTTAACTCAAATGAAAACTCTGAATAATAAAATATATTCAACTCACCCCAAAATAGGCACTTAAGTCTTTTAAAACATTTAATAAAATAAATGAATGATACAAACTTCTCAACTATACTGACTATCTATGAAGCCTCTAACTGGTAAAGATGGAAGTCGGGACAAGACCCACGACATCCTGATTGAACTGAAAAGTAAATGAAATCCTCCGGAAGTAAGGAGGATCACCATAGCTAACTCGAACTCTCGGACATATCAACGAAGCTCCTGTTGATGATCCTGAACACCTGTGTCTGCATCATGAGAAGATGTAGGCCAAATGACTCAGTACGTGGAATGTACGAGCATGTAAGAGGAATTCTAAAGCATAAACATAAGCTTGAAACTTGATAAAAAAGAAACATACTTACCTCTTTTTTAACTCACTCAACTCAACTCAACTTAGGAATAAGATACTCAAATCAAGGATTAGATACTCAAATCAACATAACTAGACTCATTTCAATATAAAGCAATTTAAAAGCAAGTGCAATATAAAGAAAAGTTGTTTAAAACGTGATGTCAACTCTGTGTCATAATATCATAAAAAACATATGGAATCCCTCTCAAAGTCTACTTGTGCAATGCATGAATGAAGTCACATACCCCCATTCATACTAAGCAGAACCCCTTGAAGAACCATGCAATTACTGTTGTGGGAGTTTCTCTAACCGACAACCACCACTATGAGTACAACGTCTTGACCACATTGCCAGAACTGTCCTATACTTTGCCGTCATATAGAACGTTTTAACTTAGTGGATCCACTAGCTTAACTTACGTGATCATCTAAAAAGTATGATCCGTTAATACCCATGATGGCTACATGGTTTATGGAGACTTGAGTTAATATGAACTCGCATCCCCATATCGGTGCTCAATACTACTCCCAAAATTATACTTAGCTCATATGTTTAAAATAAACAACTTCTTTCTTTGGTTTGAGATAATTACTCAAAACTTAGCTTAAAAGCTCTCTTGGAATCGATGTTCCCTTTCTTTTCAAAATGTGAAAATAATTTCAAAACTTCTTGGGAATACTTAGTTCCCATGTATCATTTTAAAGAAAATGAACTTTACTCTTACTCTTTACTCAACTTCAAAGCTTAAGTCTTAAAACAAAGTTTAAACATTTGTAAAAGACTTCTTAAAATATGGTTCATGCTGAATTATAGACATGAACGACTCAATGCAAGGTTTTCAATAACCATAGATAGAACTCAATAATTGGAACTCAAGAACTTCTATGATACTACTAATTTCAATAATGCTCAACTCAGAGGGTTCATGCAGAATTATGAGCATGAACTACTCAACTCAAGGACTCAAGGATACTTCTCGTCTCAAGACTGCTCGACTTATAGGGTTCATGAGGAATTATGAGCATGAAATATTCAACTCAAGTACTCAAAGATGCTTCTCAAAAGGGATTAGTAACTCAACACTTAAAGTCTTAGAACTTGAAGATATCACTTTTCTGAAAGATGCTCAACTTACAAAGTTCATGCGAAATTATGGGCATGAAACAACTCGACTCGATGGTCTACATAACTATATGGAACTCATGTATCTGACTCTTCTTATTCTCTGACTTACTTCCTCAAAACTTAGTTCAAATCGATAGTTGATCTCAAGGATTCACAATTGAACTCAAAGGTTTTCTCGAACTCTACTCTTAACTCTCTCTTGAATGTGAATTATGAATTCAAGAGTTATGGTTCATGATAAAAGGTCTCATGATGACAAGGTAGACTCATGAATACATTATTCTCACTCTCATACTCACTTGTTCGAGTCTTGAAACAAGTTATTAGAATTTATAGAAGACTCCTCAAAAAGACAAAAAAGGGATTTCCTGAAAAAATGTTCGAAAGAACTCTCAAGACTTTGACTCTCAACTCTACCTTGAATGTGATTTATGAATTCAAGGTTGTGATTTGTGATAGGAAAGGTTTCATGATGTTTACGAATGATTGTTGATAACTAAACATGAGAAAAGTCACGAAATCACCGTATTGGAACAAGTCTGCGACGCGGAGATGGTTTAAAATAATACTCACGAAATTAAATTTTGAGACAGAGGAGTCCGCATCCTAACTGCAACGCGGAGCAACTTCTTACTCACTGGGGGAGCAAGTCCGCGACGCGGACTTGCGTGCCAGATCGCACTCGACTTTCTCCTTCTTCGTTTCCCAGCCCCAATTCACCTAAATTCGATTCTTTTTCTCAATCTCTCTTTAGATTTAGATACCCAACACATGTACACTAGAATCTAACTCTAACCACTCTATAAATCAACACGTTAACCTCAAGAACTCCTCAATCTCAACCCAATTCAAGAATGAAATCAAATTCATGAATACATAACAAGAACATCAAAGCTTCAACTTTTAGAACGAATTTAAAGCTGAAATTAACATGATTGGCGTGTGGGTGAACAAACCCAACACTATGGAAGCTTACATACCTGAAAGAATCATCTTCTTGAAAAAACTTGAAGGAAAATCTGGAAAGAAGAACCCTAGCCTTCACTTTTCTTGAATCCCTTGAGCGTAGAATTTTTGCAGTGAATGAGAGGGTTTTGATTTAAGAAAACTGATTTTCTATTCGCTTAGGGAAATTTAGATGACCTCCTAAGGGTCCTTAGGACTAAAATACCCCAAAGGAAATAATTAAAACGAGCTGGGAGTCAGAATTATTTTTCACCGGGCAATGAGTTCCGTATTGGCTCCGCGTCGCGGAGCTATCGCGGAGTTGCTGCCAGGTTTGCGCGACGTTAGTAAATCAGTCATAACGTTTTACTCAAAGCTTGGAATTGAGAAAACTTGGTGGCGTTGGAAAGAGGACTCGAAGGGATTTAATTTTATGTCTTGTATCTCACCTAAATCATCCTATACTAGGATTTATGGTCGTTTGAAGTTGACCCAAAACTTAAGAAAAACTAGGAATGACTTGAATGCTTTTCTCTTAAGTTCTTTTTGGAACTCAAGGTGCTATATCTAGTGACCTTAATACTCAAGAAATTTTAAATTCCTTGCAAAAATCTCACTCACTATGAAGAACGGTTCGGGTCTTAACTCAAAATTTTCTGGGGTGTTACACCTAATTTGATCTATAAATTTTGAAAATATTTTAATGCCAGCATTTGTGTTTTAAACTGAATTTTTGAGAAAGTAAAGAGGAGTTCGAGAAAGAGTATAAGGGAACTAAGTATTTCCCAAATATTTCATTTTTACATGAAGAAAGAGTGTAATTTTGAGAAAATAGAAACTTTGATTTCTAAACAAGTTTATGAGTTCAGAGATATTTCAGAGTGGTTACCTCTTTTAAGAGGATAGTTTGAGCAATTATCTCAAACTAGAGAAAGAGTATGTTTTATACATTTGATCATGAGCATATGTATTATTGGGAGTAGTATTGAGCACCGATATGGATATGAGTTCAGACAACTCAAAATCCTCATAAATCATGTCTTGCCAACATGAGTAAGGATCATACTTTTTAGATGAATCTTTATTGTTTAGTAGATCCACTTAGTTGAGGTGTCCTATATCCCGACACGATATTGGACATTTTTGGTAGTGTGGGCGAGACGTTGTATCATCACATAGCTCATAGTAATAATTTTTGAATGTTGTACATGGTGTACGGGTTACATCGCGATTATTTCTTTGATGTATTAGGTTGACTTGTCAAGACTATGCTTACATTTCCACTTTTATGTCAAACTCTTCTATTGATATGAGATTTCCTACTTTTGTCTATTAAGTTGTGGTGAATGTATGTCAAGTGGCTTGTGTAAGGCCTCTCGGGGTCTTATACACAATGTCACATCTATGGTGTACTTTGGGTCATGACAATTCATCCTAGTTAAGTACATCGCCCTTGTTTCCTCCATACCCACCATTGGGTTCACGGGCGCAACGACCTCTCTATTAGCTTGGGCAGTCATGGCTTGAGCCAATACTTGGAAAGTGGCTCGAAACTCAGTATGTGACACTTGCTCAACCAAAGGATTAACCGGAACTCAAGGAACCTCAGGCTCCACATTGTTCCCCACATTCTTTCTTGCATTAACTCTTTGAGGAGGCAAATCCTGGAAAGCATCAGACAAGAGTTAGAAGAAAGACGTTTATAGAGATGAACTCTATGACACGACTTTAGAGTGGTGAAAGAAGTGAAGTTTCCTAAACATCTTGTATCCTCCTATTCATGAATGTGGCGTGCTTTACACTTATGAACAAGACTCTACTCAACGCAACTTGTTAGACATCCTAGGACTTTTCTATAAACCTAGCGCTCTGAATACAAAGTCTATCACGATCCAATGTACATGGCGAATAAGACTCCAAGAGATCCTAAACAAGTCACTTGACATAAGCATGATGTACTGAAACACAATAAATGAGAAATATCGGCAATATAAGTCTCAACTTGTAACATCTCGCAATTTGAAATAACTAGGAAGAAGCTAATAATTGGAAATAGTCATTTTTGGAAAGAATGAAAATCTGGAAATTTGTTTAAGTTAGGAAAAGTTGAGTTTTGGTCAACTTCAAGCGGCCATAACTCCTAGCTCAGGATGAGTTAGGTGTACTTCCAGAGATGGTTGGAAAAACTCTTGGAATGATCTTTCCAACGTCGCTGAGTTTGCGCGATTCCGAGTTTGTATGAGTTACTTATCCCTTTGGAATTTGGGTTGTTGGATTAAGGAAAGTCCAATCCGGATTTTGGAAGAGTAATTTAGTCTTTTCCTTACATAATTATTCTAATTCGTTTTTAGTAGTTTAATTGGGGTAAAGTCAGATTTTAGTCAGTTTAGAAAAGGTGAATTTTACGCTAGGGATTGGAGAAGAGGAGAAAAGAGGAGAAAGGAGAAGAACTTTCAAGATTCATCGATTTCGTCGAGGTTAGCTTGTGGATTTTGTCGGGGGTGATCCCTACAAGGTATGTGAGATTGCATAGCATTGGTTTAGTTCTCCCATGCTCCAACCATGATTCAATTCAGCGAATTTAAGTCCTTAAAAGTTTAGAAATTGAGTTCTTGATGAACATTGTTGAAAGTTTCGTTGAATTCTTGTGGGTTGTGTTGTTGAAGTTTCTTGATGATTTGATTCATGTTTCTGGGTGTAATTTCAAGTTGAATCTATTTTATATTGAGGGTATTAATTATTCTAAGTGTTTTGGGAATGAACCAAGTGAAATTAGAGGGTTTAGAGTTGAAAAATAAAGAAGAAAGTTCGGAGTTTTCTGGGGAGAGGGCTGGGGCGCCGCGCCTCCCAGAGCGCCACAAAAGTTCCTCTGAACTTTGGGCTCTGGCACGCCGTGCCAGCCAGAGCTCCACAGAAAGCTCTTTGAACTTTGTTGGCACCCCGCGCCTCTCAGAGCGCCAAGGACGCCAGTTCTCTCCATTTCTTCCCCACCTTTTCGTACTTGTTCCTTAGCAATGTACCTATGTTTTCTAGTTGATTCCAACACTCTAAGGTACATCTAAACATCATGAAATCATCCATAAACATGAGATCATGAACCTTGAATCCATAATCCAATTCAAGGAAAGTTAGGATCAAAGTTAAGAGAAGTTAAGAGTCAAGTCTAGAAGTTAAGAAGCAAGTCAAAGCAAAGTTTGTAAAGTTTTCAAAAGTCTTTAACGAATATTTTAACTTTGTTTTAAGACTTAAGTTTTAAGAAAAGATCAAAGAGTTAAGTTCAATACTCAAAAATCTATAAGTGAACTAAGTATTTCCAAAGAGTTTATAAATGTTTTCACATTTGAGCAAGAAAAGGGAACATCAATTCCAAGAGAGCTTTTAAGCTAAGTTTTGAGTAATTATCTCAAACCAAAGAAAATAGTTTGTTTTTAAAACATATGAGCTAAGTATATTTTAGGAGTAGTATTGAGCACCGATATGTGAATGCGAGTTCATATTAACTCAAGTTTTCATAAACCATGTAGTCATCATGGGTAGTAAAGGATCATACTCTTTAGATGGCTCCTTAAGATGCTTTTAGCATAGACTAGTGGATCCACTAAGTTAAGCGTTCTATATGACGGCAAAGTATAGGACATTTCTGGCAGCATGGGCAAGACGGTGTATCACCACTTAGGCTCATAGTGGTGGTTGTCGGTTAGAGAATCTCCCACAGAAACTATATTACTTTATTATATGTGTAAAGTTGAGTTTGTTATTGCATTTTCTTTAACGAACTAAGTTGCTTTTACTGTTTTACAAAGCTTTTCATATATTGCATGTGTTTCATTGCTTTATTTTGAGTTAAGTAGTCATGAGTTGAGAAGATCCAAGGTAAGTGTTTCTTTTAGATTCCTTTCAAGCTTAAGTTGTGTTTAGCATTCCAACTAGCATACTTGTACATTCAATGTACTGATACCAGTTGGACTGCATCGTCTTATGATGCAGACGTAGGTAACCAGGATCAGCATCCAGCACCTCGATCAGGTTCAGCACTCAGAGTCAGTTGGTGAGCCTCCTTGCTTCCGGAGGGCTCCTTTTTACATTGCTTTTCTAGTTTTTAGTTGTTAGAATGATCGGGGGTCCTATCCCGACATCCCTCTTTGTTTTAGAGGCTTCATAGACAGTTAGTAGTTCAGTTGTACTTACTTTATCATTCAGATGTTGTTTAAATACTTCAGTTGCCATTTTGTCTAAGTGTTATATCTCTTTAAAGTTATGTTTTGAGATTATCTTGTTAAGTTAAGTCTTCCGCTGAGTTAAGTAAGCCAGGCCAAGGGTTCGCTTGGGGCTAGCAATAGTTCTCGAGTGCCAGCCACGTCCGAGGTATAGACTCGGGGTGTGACAAACTTAGTATCAGAGCTCAGAGTTCAAGAGTCCTAGGGAGTTTATGAAGTCGTGTCTGTAGAGTCCTAGTTATCGGTGTTAAGCGCGCCACATCTATAATTAGAAGGCAGCAACATTTAGGAAATATTCTCACTTCTTTCATACTCATTTCGTGCGTTAGAGTTTAATCTCTAAAAAGTTTCCTTCTAATTTGTGCAAGAGTTACCGAATGAAGCTGAAGTGCAACACCAAGGGGAAGTTACCAATGCTGAGTTCAGAGAAGCCATAAGGATGTTAAGTCAAGTTGTGACTAACCAGGTTGGGCAACGAAGAGGAGCTTGACAAGAAGAGGCTGACACTTCAAGGATTCGTGAGTTCTTGAGGATGAATCCTCCAAGTTACACTGGTTCAAGTACTTCTGAGGATCCGTAGAACTTTGTTGATGAACTGAAAAAGGTGTTTGATGTGATGCATATTTTTGATACTGAGAGAGTTGAGCTAGTTGCATATCAACTGAAGAATATCGCTAGGACTTGGTTCGACCAGTGGAAAAGGGGTAGAGCTGAGGATGCACCACCTGTGAATTGGGCCTATTTTGAGAAGACTTTGTTTGGGCGTTTCTTTCCCCGAGAATTGAAAGAGGCCAAGGTGCGTGAGTTCCTCACACTTAAGCAGGATTCTCTAAGTGTTCATGAATATGGGTTGAAATTCACCCAACTGTCTCGTTATGCTCCAGAGATGGTTGCGGATATGAGGAGTAGAATGAGTCTATTTGTTACTGGGTTGTCCCGTCTATCAAGCAAAGAGGGCAGGGCATCTATGTTAATTGGGGACATGGACATATCAAGATTGATGGTCTATGTGCAGCAAGTTGAAGAAGAGAAGCTGAGCGATATGGAAGAATTCAGAAATAAGAAACCTAAGACAGGGAATGAGTCCGGGCAGCAGAAAGGTAGTGTGAATCGTTCATCCTTTCAGCAAAATAAAAAGGAACCTACTCCATCATCTTCTAGTGCACCTGCACCCAAAAACAAAGGTGAGTATAATGGTCAAAATTCCCAACACTTCAGAGCTAAACTGGCACAGTATTAAGGTAGTGTGGCACAAGGAGGTAGTTGGGCTCTTGCATGCACTAGGTGTGGTAGAACCCACCCAGGTAAGTGTTGTGATGGCCAGACAGGTTGCTTCAAGTGTGAACAAAAGGGTAACTTCATGAAAAAGTGTCTGAAGAACGAGCAGGGTAACGGTAATGGGGGCAATAGAGCCCAGTTTTCTTCAGTTTCAACACCAGACAGAGCTGCATCTACATGAGCTACTTCAGGGGCAGGCGGAGGAGGATACCATCTGTATGCTATCTCTAGTCGGCAGGAGAAAGAGGATTCTCCAGATGTTGTCATGGGAATGATCTATGTAACACCCCGTATTTGAAACAAACCAGATTTGCAGAATTTCAGAAGCTACAGGTGCCACCTACGGGCACCACCTACGGATCGTAAGTCAGACCACGGTCTGTGCTGGTGGTCCGTGGATGGACACTGCAACCATATTCCCAGAAGCCTCAACAATTTCAGCTAATGGTTCACCCACGACCAGGACCTACGGACCGTATGTGGGACCACGGTCCGTAGATCAAGGTCCCCAGAAAATTGGCTAAGGGTCAACGTACGCCAGGACCTACGGACCGTAAGTCAGACCACGGTCCGTAATCCAGGGTCGTAGGTCAGACCCTCATTGTTAGACTCCTAGTCATGAGTGATGGTTGACCAGCACAGACCGTCAGTCCCGTCCGTCAGTGACTCCGACAGCAGTTAAGTCATGGGTCTTTTGGTCTTTTCCTATTTCATTAGACCCCTTTTAGACCCTAAATCATGAGGTTTTAGTCAATTTAAGCCTAGAAACATAACTAGAACTTACCTAATTCAAATCATTAATCAAACTTAGAGAAATAAGAACGCTAAGAGGAAAAATAAGTCAAGAACCTTAGTTCAAGAACGCAGCAAGTTTCCTCCAGTTCTAGCCCTGAAATCGAAGGATTTCTTCATGGAATTCATCACCAGGTATGTGGGATTTCACTAGTGGGTTCCTTTCACCTATTAGGTCCCTAGGTTTCAGTCAGTTTCTTGATTCCCTTATTATGACTAGACCTAGGGTTTCTTGAATGTTAGAATTATTGGGTTCTTAGTTGTTAGAATGATCCAAATCAGATTAGTATGTTAATATTCAGTTTATTGCATGAATTCCAGAACCCTAGCTA
>JAJONZ010025998.1:0-16796 GCA_029582445.1 Solanum paucissectum
ATCTTGTAGAGTTAGAAATGGTAGACTTCGATGTCATTCTAGGCATGGATTGGTTACATTCCTGTTATGCCTCAGTCGATTGTAGAACTAGGATTATTCGTTTTCAGTTTCCAGACGAACCAATCTTAGAATGGAAGGGTAGTAGCTTAGCGCCAATGGGTCGATTAATTTCTTACCTTAAGGCCAGAAAAATGATTTCTAAGGGTTATCTTTGTCATCTAGTTCGGGTTAAGGATTCAAGCTCCGAAACCCCAACTCTTGAGTCAGTTCCAGTAGTTAATGAGTTTCCAGAAGTGTTTCTAGAAAATCTTCCAGGAGTTCCTCCCGAAAGGGAAATTGACTTTGGAATTGATCTCCTTCCAGATACCCAGCCTATATCTATCCCTCCTTACATAATGGATCCAACTGAGCTTAAGGAATTGAAAGAGTAGTTGAAAGACCTTCTAGACAAGGGCTTCATCAGACCTAGTATTTCGCCATGGGGTGCACCAGTGTTGTTTGTGAAAAATAAAGATGGTTCACTCAGGATGTGCATTGACTATAGGCAGTTGAACAAGGTCACAATCAAGAATAAGTATCCCATCCCCAGGATTGATGACTTGTTTGACCAACTTTAAATTGCTAGTCATTTCTCAAAGATAGACCTTAGATCAGGTTATCATCAGCTTAAGTTCAGAGATAGTGACATTCTAAAGACAGCCTTCAGAACTCGGTATGGTCATTATGAATTTGTAGTTATGTCATTTGGACTAACCAATGCTCCTGCAGCTTTAATAGATTTGATGAACAGAGTGTTCAAGCAGTACTTGGACTTGTTCGTTATCGTCTTTATTGATGATATCCTCATTTACTCTAGGAATGAGGAAGAACATGCGAGTCATTTGAGAGTTGTTCTGCAAACTCTCAAAGATCGCCAGTTATTCGCCAAATTTAACAAGTGCGAGTTTTGGTTACAATCAGTTGCTTTCCTTGGGCATATAGTATCCAGCGAGGGGATCCGGGTGGATTCCCAGAAAATAGAAGCAGTGAAACAATGGCCCAGACTTACCTCTCCTGCAGATATTAGAAGTTTCTTGGGTCTAGCGAGTTATTACAGAAGGTTCGTGGAAGGATTTTCATCCATAGCCTCACCATTGACTAGGTTGACTCAGAAGATGGTCAAGTTTCAGTGGTCAGATGATTGTGAGAAAAGCTTCACAGAATTGAAAACTAGGTTGACTACAACTCCTATTTTGACTCTACCAAAGGGTTCAAACGGTTATGTGATTTATTGTGATGCATCTAGAGTCGGCCTAGGCTGTGTGTTAATGCAACGAAGGAAGGTTATAGCCTATGCTTCTAGACATCTTAAGGTGCATGATAATAATTATCCGACCCATGACCTCGAGCCTGCAGCAGTGGTGTTTTCACTCAAGATTTGGAGACACTACTTATATGGTGTTCATTTAGATGTGTTCACAGACCATAAGAGCCTTCAGTATGTGTTCACCCAGAAAGAGTTGAATCTTTGCCAGAGAAGATGACTTGAGTTCCTCAAGGATTATGACATGAGTGTGCATTAGCATCCTGGTAAGGCAAATATAGTAGCAGATTCCCTTAGCAGACTACCTATGGGTAGTGTAGCACATGTTGAGGAAGAAATAAAAGATCTAGCAAAGGATGTTCACAGACTTGATCGTTTAGGAGTTCATCTTATGAGAATATTAGATGGTGGTGTGACAGTTCAGAATGGATCAAAATCTTCATTGGTAGTGGAGGTTAAGGAAAAGCAAGACAGTGATCTGATATTGCTCGAACTCAAGGGTGCAGTCCATCAACAGAGAGTTGAGGTATTCTCCCAAGGAGGAGATGGTGTTCTTCGCTACCAGGGTCGATTATGTGTTTCTAACGTGGGCGAGTTGAGACAACAGATTCTTGCAGAAGCCCATAACTCCAGGTATTCTATTCATCTAGGCGCCACTAAGATGTACCTTGATCTGTGGGAAATCTTTTGGTGGAATGGCATGAAGAGGGATATAGCAGATTTTGTGGCTAAGTGCCCCAATTTTCAGCAAGTGAAGGTAGAATATCATAAACCAGGGGGTATGACTAAAGAGATTGACATTTCTACTTGGAAGTGGGAAGTGATCAACATGGATTTAATCACAGGTTTACCTCTCGCAGACATCATGACTCCATTTGGGTGATAGTTGACAGAGTCACTAAGTCTTCTCGCTTTTTGGCGGTCAAGACTACAGATTCGGTAGAGGACTACACCAAGCTTTACATTATGAGATAGTCAGGTTGCATGGGGTTCCTTTGTCTATCATCTCAGATAGAGGTCCTCAGTTTACCTCTCATAACTGGAAGTCATTTCAGAAAGGTCTTGGTACTCAGGTTAATCTTAGCACATTATTTCATCCACAAACGGATGGTCAGGCAGAGCATACCATTCAGACCTTAGAGGACATGTTGAGAGCTTGTGTGATCGACTTCAAGGGTAGTTGGGATGATCACCTTCCTCTTATTGAGTTTGCCTACAATAATAGCTACCATTCCAGCATTCAGATAGCCCCTTATGAGGCATTGTATGGGCGTATGTGTAGATCTCTTGTTGGTTGGTTTGAAGTTGGTGAAGCAGCCTTGATAGGGCCATACTCAGTCCATTATGCTATGGAGAAATTTCAACTCATTAGAGATAAACTTAAGACAGCCCAGAGTCGCCAGAAGTTCTATGAAGATGTAACGAGAAGGGAACTAGAGTTCCAAGTGAATGATTGGGTCTTCCTGAAGGTGTCACCTATGAAGGGGCTGATGAGATTTGGAAAGAAAGGGAAGCTCAGTCCCAGATATATAGGCCCTTACCAAATCTTGAAAAGGATTGGTAAGGTGGCTTATGAGTTAGAGTTGCCAGCAGATCTAGCAGCAGTGCATCCAGTCTTCCACGTTTCACTATTGAAGAACTGTGTAGGTGATCCAACATCCGTAGTGCCATTAAAGAGTGTGGCTGTAAAAAATAGTCTTTCTTATGAGGATGTACCAGTTGAGATTCTTGATCATCAGGTTAGAAGGTTGAGAAACAAATAAGTCACTTCAGTCAAGGTTTTGTGGAGGAGTCAGTCCGTTGAAGGAGCTACTTGGGAAGTAGAAGCAACCATGAAGTCTAAGTATCCTCACCTCTTTCCTTCCGATTCCACTCCAGCTTGAGGTAATAGTTCCTCTTCAGTTTTTCAGTCATTCATGCGTAGAATCAGTCTTAGTATCACGTTCCTTCAGTCTGTACTTGCATTTTCAGCGTATTTGCATGTTTTTGGAACTTAGTTCAGTCAGAAATCAGCTTCCAGTGTTTAGTGGTAGGGTTTCATCTCATCCCCTCCATTTCAGTTAGTTCAGTCTTTATTCGAGGACGAATGATCCCAAGGGGGAGATGTTGTAACACCTCAAAATCCAGACCCAGATTTTTTTTGCAGAACTTACATGAAGTAGTGGACCACGGCAGGGTTCACAAATCGTGATAGGGACCACAGTCCGTTGACCTGCCCATGGTGGTGACTTGAACTCCACCAGGCCCATACTTCAGACCACGGGACCCTTCACGGGCCGTGGTCTTGACGACGGGATGTGGTGGCGTTCGTATAGTCGAGGCAGTATCCCCCCTAGCCAACCCCTTAGACCTCCACGCCCAAGTGAAGACCACGAGGGCCTTCACGGTCCGTGGTCCCTCACACGGGTCGTGGAGTGGTCAGTGAAGGCTATCCAGTAGGCCTCCAGACCTCAGCCCAAGTGAGGATCACGGGGACATTCACGGTCCGTGGTCCTCTACACGGGCCGTGGTAGGGGCTCGTGGATCATATCCCAGAACCCCTAGCTCCTAGACCAAAGACCATGACCCACTTCAAGGTCCGTGGTCCCTTTCACGGTCCGTGGAAGTGGCCGTGGTCAGCCCCTTCTGCAACTTAAGTCAGGGGTCTTTTGGTCTTTTCCTATTTCGTTGGACTCCTAAACTACGTCATTTTAACCCTAAACTACATGGTTTTGATTAGTTTTAGCCTAGAAACATAACTAGAACTTACCCAAGTCAGATCTTTCATCAAATACTTAGAAAATTAGAGCGTAAAGAGGAGAAAAGGTCAGGCAACCCTAGTTCAAGAACGTAGCAAGATTCCATCAATTCCTGCCCCGAAATCAAAGATTTCTCCATGGAATTCTTCACCAGGTATGTGGGATTTCACCAGTGGGTTCCTTTCGCCCATTAGGTCATAGATTTCACTCAGATTCTTAATTCCCTATTATTAACTAGACCTAGGGTTTCTAGAACTCCAGCAGATTATCATGAATTAGTTAGTTAAATATTCCAAATTAGAGTATCATGTTATTACTTGGTTTCTAGCATAAATTTTGGAACCCTAGCTATGTATTTCGTAAGTTCTTGAATTACACATGCTAGGTCAGATATTTCAGTATTTCAGATATACATGCCTCAGTTTTGAATGTGTCATTATCAGTATATTAATGTGCATTCTCAGTTTGCATGTCAGTTTTGAGCTATCCAGTATATTACAAAATTTAGTCATAATGTGTTAATCATTTAATCTATTGGGGGTAACACAATACCGAGTTGGACTAGGGTCAGTCACCCATATAGTCCCAGAACTACGAGCCATGTAGGTTGTAAGTCCCCTATGTGGGCATTATTTTAGTGATCACGCCAGCATGCCTCTACACCTTTGGCCGGGTTCATTGGGTCCTCTCGGTGGGGCGTAATCGGACTCCACATTTAGCTCATGTGATTTTGTTATCGGTTATTAGTAGCTCCCACAGTTCAGTCAGACTTCATTGCATTGACCACATGTCAGTATAGTCAGTATTCAGTCTCAACATGTTATCATTTGGTCATTGCACTTAGTTAGCTCAGTATTTAGTATCTATATCATGTTCAGATTATACTCTTGCTTTATTGCTTATTCAGTTATATGTTTATTTCAGCTTTACTCTATCCTGCATGCTCAGTACCTTTCAAGTACTGACGCATACTCTGCGCTACATCTTCTCGTGATGTAGGTTCAGGTTCTCAGCACCCAGATCACGCTTAGATTGGTTCACGATCTCTAGTTCAGCAGCATCAGTGGCGAGTCCTCATTCCTCGAGAACAATAGTCATGTTATCTTTCAGTTTTCATTGTTTTAGTTTTAGTTTTTCGAGACTTAGCTGGGGCATTACCAGCACTTCTAGTCAGTTAGAGACTATGTTCAGACATAGTTAGATTCAACTTAGTATTTGAGTTTGATGTTTCTTTTGTATTAAACTCTCAGATTTGATATTTAGTTTTAGTATATAGCTTTTCCCCATCATTTCAGATTTATTTATGATTAGCTTCCACATCAGTTTTATTTCTCTGTTTATCTTTTGTATGGTCATGATTATGCCAGTAGGGTTAGCTTGGGGTCACTTGTGATCCTAGGTCCTGTGTCCGCATCTCGGGGGTAGCTGGGGGCGTGACAAGCAAGACGCACCAACTTCAACTGATCCAACCATGACCTTTGTGACCCAAAATTGACAGGGACGAGGTGTGGCAATCATTACCGCGGACAAGGAAAAAAAGGGGTAGAGGAGGACACTAATACAATAAGAAACAAAATAATAAAACTCAAAATGGAGGTTATAAGAGAAAAAAAAGTCCTAAATCTAACCCATGTCATATTTGTGGAAGGAAAAATTATACAACACTCTCTTGTTTTAACAGATGAGATTAGTCCTATCAATCAAAATAAGAAGATCCCCAGGCACTTGCTTCAATGACGATTGATGATCATAAGGATGGTAGCCTTTACACGGATTCTGAGTACACTACTATTCACATGCTGCAAGTAACTGGTAATCTTGAGAAATCTTTTCCACTTAAAGGAATAGATTTAGTTATGGTAGGAAATAAACTGAGGATGTATTAACTGCACTAATATACTTGTAGAGTCAAGAAAAATCAAGAATTAAACACCATTCCATTCTTTTCCTTCAATTTCTTGGTATGTTCTTCTTGTCCTTTACATCTACTTAAATTGAAGAAGTATTAGCTATACTCGTAGATTTAAATCATTTCTTTTTTTCTTGTGAGAAATATGTCAAACATGATGTTTGTTTTTGTAGATGGTGAAACTCAAGTAGAATTGACTTGAAGTAGCTTAACTCAGGACTCTGGGGGCAAGGAACCACTTGAAGATTTTAGGATTTTGGAGGGCAAATTGTTAGGAAATTAAGATTTCTTTAGAAACTTCTAGATTGTAGACATTTTGTAATAGATAAGTTTTTTGATTTAAAATGAGTGGTGGTTAGTGAGCTTCACATGTACATAGTTTGGTGTGAGAGATTTTGCTTATTATGTGGTTGTAAACTCACACTTTATTTATAAATAGATCTTACGTAATGAAACATCTAGATAAATATATAGAACTCAAGAAAACTTCTGCCTTCTTCTTCATTTTTAGATTTTTGTAGCAATTTACAACCGTGATTGCCTATTGTGTACACCTTGTAGACTTGAAGTTCTTTTTTATTTCTTTGTAACATGGTATCATAGCTTATTTCCTAAAGGTTCTGAATCAAATTTTGTTTATATGGCTCATCTACTTTATGTTTTAACTTGAATTTACTTGCTGAAAAAATTCATGGCACCTGAAAATCAACCAACGACAGGTCCTCCGATGTTTACCGGAGAGTATTATCACATTTGGCTCAACTAAATGAAGGCTTATCTAAAGTCCCTCAACTTATAGGAAGTTATTGAAATTTCAGAATCTGCAGTCCAACCATTGAGAGTTAATGCAACTCTCAATGAAATTAAGAAGTATGATGAGTTGTTGACTAGATCTCCACGAGCTCTCACCTGCATATATTCAAGTCTTATGGACATGATGTTTACAAGGATTATGACTCATGAAACAGCCAAAGAGTCTTGGGATAAGTTAGAGGAAGAGTTTGAAGGCAACAATAAAGTAAAATCTATTAGACTCTTAACTTTGAAGAGATAGTTTGAGCTTTCGAAGATGAATGACTCAGACAGTGTGAAAGAATACTCTTCCAAGATGATGGAGATTGTGAACAAATTAAGAATACTTGGGGAAACCTTTGCAGATCCGAAAGTTGTAGAGAAGATCTTGGTCAACTTTCCAGACAAGTTTGAATAAAAAAATCTCAGCTATTGAAGAGTCTTGTGACTTGACTACACTTATAATAGCCGAACTAATCTCCAAATTGCAAGGTAAGAGAAATAGATAACTATGAGAAGTGAAGGGATAGTAGAAGATGCCTTTCAAGAAAGACATAAATTCAAGAATCAAAAGGAAGGCAGAAAAGTTTTGTTGGATAAATATGGAGAGGTAAATTCTAGTGGAAACCAAGGTGATTCATTGGTGAAAAGAAATTTTCCACCTTGTGGCATTTATAAGAAGACAAAACACTTAGAGAAGAATCATTGGAAGAAGTCAAAGAGGTTTCCAATTCAATGTAGATATTGTAAGAAGTATGGGCACAATGAAAAGTATTATAGGCAAAAGAAAAATCAAAGTGACTCGCCTTTCCATCAAGTAAATTTCGTAGATGCTCACCAAGTTGGAAAATTAGAGGAGGAGGTTTTCATTTCCCCGCACACATCATATGTTGATCAATGTAAATGGTATGTTGATAGTGCGCGCCCAAGGCACATGGCGATTGATGAAAATTTGTTTATTACCTTGGACAGATATGATAGGTGCACTGTTGGAAGCACACGGTAGAGGGTCAATAAAATTTCCTATTGACGAAGGTATGCAAATTAGTAATGACGTTCTTTATGTGCCAAAGACTCAAAAATTGTTGAGTGATGCTCAGTTGCTTCATAAAATGTATTCTCTTAATTTTAAGGACAAATAATGTGTCATTTATGATCCTAAGGGATGTGAAGTAGCTAAAATTCGCATGATTGACAATTCCTTTCCAATTTCATGCTATTGTGTTGATACTCACTCTTAAAAAAGATTCGGTCATTATAACCTTAGCTCATTAGTGTATATGCAATCAAAGAGTATGGTGCTTGAAGAACTCAAAATTGACATGTGTAGAGATGTTTGTGAGTCATTTCAATTTGGTAAAATGCATAGACGATCCTTTTCTAAAAGAAGTCTTTGGAGGAATAAGTAAAAGCTAGAGTTGGTTCATGCAGATTATGTGGACCAATGAGGAGAAATTCTTTGAGTGGAAACAAATATTTTCTCTTTGTGGATGATTTAACTCGAATGACATGGTCTACTTTCTTATTAGCAAATCTCAAGTGTTTTCTATTTTCAAAGAATTCAAAGCTATGGTAGAACGGGAGAGTGGATGCCGGTTGAAGAATATCAAATTAGATAATGAAACCGAATATACTTCGTATCAGTTCAGAAAGTATTGTAAATATTTGGGTATCGAACAACAATTTATTGTTAGCTACACTCCATAGAAAAATGGGGTTTCTGAGAGGAAGAACAAAACAGTGATAGAGATGACAAGATGCATGTGGGAAGAAAAAACTATGCCTAAATACTTTTGGGCTGAAGCAGTTAATACAAATGTCTATTTGCTAAATAGATTACCAACTAGAGCAGTTCAAGACATGACACCATTTGAAGCATGGAAGGGTATCAAGACATCTGCAAGACACTTGAAGGTTTTGGGTTTGGTGTGATGTGCACATGTTCCTGATGCTAAAAGAGGCAAATTAGATAGCAAATCAGAACTTTGTGTTCTGTAGGGCTATAGTACAATTGCAAAAGGATACAAAGTGTACAATATTAGTAGCAAGAATGTGTTCTTCAATAGAGATCTTATAGTAAATGAGTCTAGCCACAATGACTGGGATCGAGATACTGTTGTGGCGAACCAAGGTGGGAGTACTACAGTTGCAACTCCAAATCCACAAAAAGGTGATACTTCCTCTAGTTCTATTGCCTGAACAAAAAACAATTTAGATATTGAATTGACTACACATTCTCTTGTTTTGAAGACCAAATAACTAGCTGAAGTTTATGAGGAATGCAATTTTGCTCTTGTTTAACCATCCTCATTTGAAGAAGCAACAAATCACAAAGTTTGAATTTCAACAATGAAGGAGGAACTTGCCATGATTAATAAAAATGATACTTGGGAGTTGGTTGATAGGCAAGAAGAGAAGAACATTATCAGTGTCAAATGGGTCTATCAAACAAAATTCAATCCAGATGGCTCCATCTTCAAGCATAAAGCTAGACTTGTAGTTAAAGGCTATTCTCAGCAGCCTGGAGTGGACTTTAGAGAAATGTTTGTTCTTGTTGTGCGGCACGAGACAATAAGGTTTCTAGTCGCTCTCGCAGCACAATACAAGTGGAAAATCTTCCATTTGGATGTCAAATCATGATTTCTTAGTGGATTGCTTGAGGAAGGCATTCATGATGAACAACTTGAAGGTTTTACAGTTGTAGGTAAAAAAGACAGGGTGTACAAGCTTAAAGTGCTCTCTATGGTCTTAAACAAGCTCCAAGAGTTTGGTATAGTAGGTTGGATACTCATTTGCTGTCTCAAGGCTTCAACATAAGCCTAAATGAGACTACTTTGTACTTCAAAAGGCAAGTTGATGGGATGTTGATTATGATATCAGTTTATGTCAACAATATGATGTTTATAGGTGAAAATTCTCTTCTTGTTCAAGAAGTTAAAAAGGAAATGCTAAAAGTTTTCAAGATACCGGATCTAGGAGAAATGAAGTTTTTCCTGGGAATGGAGATATCTTAATCTTGTGAAGGAATTTTTGCTTCCCAAAAGAGGTATGCCTTGAATCTGTTAAAAAGGTTCAAGCTTGACAAGAAAAAAGTTGTTGCAACTCCACTTGTTGTGAATGAAAGGTTAATGAAGGATGATGGTGAATAGAGGGCTGATCCAGAAGCTTATTGAAGTCTTATTGGAAGCCTATTATATCTAACAACTTCTAGGCCAAACATAATGTTCGCTGCAAGTTTTTTATCTCGATATATGCAAAGTCCCAGCACTAAGTATTTTGGAGCCGTTAAAAGGGTGTTAAGGTATATTAGAGGGACAATTAATTATTGAATCTAGTATAGAAATGTGGAGAATGGAGCTCTTATTGGTTATTCAGATAGTGATTGGGGTGCATGTTTGGATTATTACAAAATCACTTTTGGTTACTATTTTTCATTTGGTTTAGGAATTTTTCTTGGAGCAGAAAGAAGCTGGATATTGTAGCTCAATCTTCAGTGGAAGCGAGTATGTGGCTGCTGCATCTGCTACAAATCAAGCAATTTGGTTAGGAAAGATCTTTTTGGAATTGAATTTGTTTCCAATAAAACCAAGAGTGGACAAGAATCAGCCATTGCAATGGCTGAAAATCCAGTGCAACATGGAAGAAAAAAGCACATCAACATGAAGTTTCATTCTTTAAGTGATGCTAAGAATAATGGTGAAGTTAAGTTGGTGCATTGCATCAGTGAAGATCAACAAGCTGATATCCTGACCAAGGCTCTTCCCACTAAGAATTTTGAGTCTCAAAGGATGTTGCAAGGAGTTTCAATGAAAAATCTTAAGGAGGAATGTTAGGAAATTAACATTTCTCTAGAAACTCCAAGATTGTAGATATTTTGTAGTCGGTAAGCCTTTTGATTTAAATGAGTGGTGGTTAGTGAGCCACATATGCACATAGTTTGGTGTGATATATTTTGCTTATTATGTGGTTGTAACTCTCAAGCTTTATTTATAAATAGACTTTGTGTAATGAAACATCTAGATAAATATATAGAACTCAAGAAAACTTCAGCCTTCTTCTTCACTTTCAGATTTCTGTAGCAATTTACTACTGCGATTTCCTACTGTTTACACCTTATAGACTTGAAGTTCTTCTTCTTGTTCTTTGTAACACCAATGCTACCAAGTAAAGCGATACAAGATCTTACATATATATGATCTGGATATGATCTCGATGATAAGCATGTATTAACCTAGTTATAAATGTGGATAAGCTAACTTAGATATGGCTTTACCGCTACACAAGGCAACTACTTTTGTAGCTTTGAATTTTGCAGATTCAACTAATATGAGTCAATCTGTTCAAATACTTTGGTATTGACTGCTTTAATTCTTCATTTGAAATGGTTATCCTTTAACTCTGATCAACCATTTTTTTCTTTTAAAATTGGGGATAGTGGGCAGAGGAAATGGGGAGAGGATTACAATGTGGAGAATCGAACTTCTTCAACAAGGTGAAAGTTCAGGTAACTTGTTGGTGTTTTTTAAAAATGGGGCAACACAAAAAGATTGAAAATGTCTCTCAATGGATTGAAATGGCTTTCAATATCTTTCAATAATTTTATTAAGCATTGAGGGGCTTTAAATAGCCAACATAAAAATATAATCTGCATAATTTAAAATTTAAAACAACCTAAAATATCTCAATAATTCAAACAACCTAACTAAGATTCAAAATTCAAATTCATCTTAAACTAATTAACTTATTTTGCTAAAAATAATTGCAGTAACTAAAAACAAACTTCAACAGTACTCCTCCTTTGCTTTAGATACTGCAATTTTAAAAAGTTGCTCCTCCTCAATTTCTGCTTCTACAACTTGAAGATTGTTCTTGCATACTTTTGTAACATGACTGACTTGTTTGCAATTTCCATATATTGCATCAGGTCCACCAACAAATGTTTTCCAAGTGTGTTTTTCTTTTGCAGTATTTGCAAAGAGGATAATTACCTTTTTCTTTTTTGTTTTGTGCATAGAAGGCACCCTCAGTAACATTATCTTGCCTGAAGGCTCTTCTCTACTCTTGTGCTTGAAGAGCACTTATTAGTTCTTCAACAGAAATTTAGAGAGATCTTTAGACTCTTCCAGAGATGAAATTTTAGATTCGAATCTCTCTGAAATTGTCATAAGAAATTTTTCTACTATTCTGTCATCTTTGAAATCCTCGCCAAGCAACCTGATTTTATTAACAATAAAAGAAATCTTGTCAGAATACTTAACAATAGTTTCATCCTCTTGCATCCTAAGAGATTCAAAATCTCTTTTTAAATTTAAAATTTGCATTTTTCTGACTCGGTCACTTCCTTGATATTCTTTTTTAAATTTTTCCCAAGCTTCTTTTGCCGTCTCACAAGCAATGATTTTAGAAAAAATCGAATCCGCAACTGAATTTTGAATTACAGTTTTGGCTTTGAATTTTATGATTTTTTCATCTGAATGAGATTTAATTTGAGCAAGGGTAGGATTTGCAGGGAGAGGTTGTAAGGGTACATCTTCCATTACAACTTCCCACAGATCATAGGCTTCAAGATATGATTTCATTTTCACTAACTAAATTTGATAGTTTTCACCAATGAAATTTTTTGGGGCATTCAAAGAGAGACTGCTGCTTGCCATTATTTTGGTTAAAAAATGATTTAGAAAAGCTTGTGCGTTGAAAAAAAGGACGGGTACAAAAGTAGTCCTGATGGGTTGAAATAGGTAGCCCTGACGGGTTAAAAAGGTAGCCATTATGGGTTAAAAATGTATGGTAGTTCTTTGAAAGATTTCACAGATCCCTTAAGATAAATGAAGCTTTTGATACCACTGTTGGTGTTTTTTAAAAATGGGGCAGCACAAAAAGATTGAAAGTGTCTCTCAATGGATTGAAATCACTTTCAATAATTTTATTAAGCATTGTGGAAGTTTAAATAGCCAACATAAAAATATAATCTGCATAATTTAAAATTTAAAACAACCTAAAATATCTCAATAATTCAAACAACCTAACTAAAATTCAAAATTCAAATACATCTTAAACTAATTAACCTATTTTGCTAAATATAATTGCAGTAACTAAAAGCAAACTTCAACATAACTAACCAGAGCTATTAAAATTCCCCATGCCGGATTAACTTAGGTATTAAGTAAGAAACTTTTTAGATTTGACACATAGGAGATAAACATATTGGGAAAACCTTCACTTAAAAGATGTGTTTGTTGTGCCTAAACTCAAGAAGAATCTTATTTCTGTCAGTAAACTTGTGAAGGATAATGCATGCTCACAAAAATTTACTGACAAGGATTTTGTTGTAAGCATGAAAGATGTGGCTTGTACGCTTTGGGAGAAAACTTATATTAAATCTTGACAACTACAAAAACTTAGGTGAATTCAGATACACTATGGCATCAACGATTGGAATACCCATACAAAGGTTTTTTCAGTTTTTACTAGTTATCAAATGGGTAAAAGTTGTAAGTTACCTTTCAAATTGTCGAATAAAAGGGAACTCGACATACACCAGTTTAAGAGTTATTAAGCCCATACACCTCTGTGCTTGCTCATTAAACCCATACACCAGTTTAAGAGTTATTAGATTATACAATTTATATATGCAGCGGAACCATAATACAGGATCACAAATTCACATGATAACAGACAATATAAAAATCCGAGAACGAAATTCAGAAAAAACTTTAATATGTGAAGCAAAAAGTCACTCAACTATCCATTATTTTCTCAGAAAGTCACTCAATTTTAAATTTTAACTCATAAGTCACTCAACTATCCACCCTTTTCTAAAAAAGTCACTGAACTATCCACTCTTCTCTCAGAAAGTCATTCAACTATCCATTCTTTTCTCAGAAAGTCACCCAACTTTAAATTTTAACTCAAAAGTCACTCAACTATCCACCCTTCTCTCAAAAAGTCACTCAACTATCCACTATTCTCTTAGAAAGTCACTCAACCTATTTTATTGATTTTTAATTAAGATTTGCTGGTTATTTTTTAATTTAAATACCAATTTTTTTTAAAATAAAAAAATATCCATTTGAACCATTCAATGACTCGCGCCACTTGATCTGACCCGCTAAAAATATAATATTGGCCCATTTGATTTTATCCATTCTTCTACATTATTCCCTCTCTTCTCATACTCTTTATCCTCTGCGTTTGTTCTTTGTTCTCCATTGCTGCCTTTTCTTAATCTTTTAGTTAGGTTTTAATTTGAACATATCAATTTCAAGCTCTGTATTAGGTAGGAAATTAAAGGAATCTGACTTGAACTCTATTTGTAAATGTCCACTAGGTCAATAGCTCAATCCTTGTAAAATTGGCATAAACATAAAGCTATTTCATGGCTTTGGAATTGAATAAACTGGAAATTTCATTTCCATTTATCAGCATTATATTTCAGCTAACATTTCTGAACAAGGACTGGAAAACGAGTTGGAGCCTTTTATTTGAGATTCAGTTACTGTTCTTCTTAATCAGTAGCATACTCCACATTCAAAATTTGAATTTTGGACTATATTGGAAGATGCCCTAAATCAAAATAGAGGAAGAGGGGGAATCATTGTGATTCCTACATAATATCTTTTGAAATTGAGTTGCCCGAATTGAAACCTATCTAAAAGAGGAAGAAGAGGCAGTAATGGAGAACGGAAAAAAAAATGCAGAGGAGAAGAGTCATAAAATGAGAGGGAATAATTTAGAAAAATAAGTTAAATAAAATGGGTCAATATTATATTTTTAGCTGGTCGGGTTAAGTGAGTGGGTCACTAAATGGTTTAAATGGTATTTTTTATTTTTAAAATTTTGGTTTTTAAATATAGAATTTATATCAACAAATTTTAATTAAGATAGTAATTAAATAAGTTTAGTGACTTTTTGAGAAAAGAGTAGATAATTGAATGACTTTTGAGTTAAAATTCAAATTTGAGTGAATTTTTTGAAGGAAAAAAGTGGATAGTTGAGTGACTTTCTGAGAAAATAGTAAATAGTTAAGTGACTTTAAAATTTAAAGTTGAGTGAAAAATGCATAATTGAGTGACCATATGAGATATTAACTCAGAAGTGACAAAAAACCTTCAGGACAATTAGGGCCAATTAGGAGTGATTAAAAGAAAATCACTTAAAAGCCAATAAAATCCCAATTAATAGTCCAACGTTTTTATTCCCTTTTCAAGAGAAAATAATCTTTTTAAAACTAGTATCTGAACTATTAAAAACAAAATTATTCCTTATGAAGACCAGTAACAATAATACCTCTTTCGGAACACTCTCTTTATTTTCCAGAATTGATTAATTAATTAGGCACAATAGGGATCACATACATCTTAATTGAGGCTTCCAATTATGATATTTATTCGCAAATGAATCAATTATCATATCACAATAAATTACAAATTATTTCACTAAAAATATGTAATTGCTTTCCTCGATTTAAATTCAAAATCTACCATTACATCTTATTTAACTTCCCCTGTTAGAATTAAAGACACCAAACAATTCAATCAAATTTTCTGAAAAATTAATTCATTGAGTAATTTAATCATTTATTATTATACCTAACTTCTTTCACATTATGGATATGAAATCCACCCTGCAGAGTTTTCACGTGAAAACATATAAGTAATCATAAGGGGGTGTCTTCTAACTCAAGTTCGATACATAGTTCTATCAACTAATTATTATTTAACAAATGTAATTTGTCATTACCCAATCTATTGGGGATATATTGACTCATAATAAAGTCTCACGTTTTAATAGATTAAAATAATAAATCAAACTACATAGATCATAATAATTATATCAAGATTACATTTAGAAGCCACTGCTGATCGCCGAAACAGCCGCTGCTTCAACAATTGATTACTCATCATCACGGAAGTCATCCGCCACTTCGTCCAGCCTTGACCTTGCGGCCATACCAGATATTGATTTATTTGTTGAAATCCCACCTATACCGTGCCATCCTACCGCATCTTCCATCATCTCGGCTGCACCTAGTAATGAAGCAAATTGCCATTATATGCTTACACGAGCAAAGACCCATACACTTCCAAATCCATCGTAGGCTGCAATGGACGATGAATAACAAGCCTTGAAGTCAAATAATACTTGGAAATTCGTGCCTCGTCATATTGGGAGGCCTGTAGCATGAGGCCGAATATTGCACTGGTGCCGCCACCCGATGTTACACCAGCACCATCACTTGCACTGGCACCAACACCGGCACCTGCACATGCACTAGCGCCGCCACTGATACACTACATTAAAAATGATTTTTAGCAACAATTAATAAATGTTAATAGCTTAATTGCCACTAAATATATATTTTAGTGGCAATCAACACTCTCTGTAAATGTCAATAAAGCCTATAGGGACATTGGATCTAAGGGCAATTTATTTTTAATGTGCATTTTTTTTGGTCAAACAAAGACATTTTATTTTCCGACTTTTTCAAAAATAAAATAAAAATTACAGCAACAATTAGCCTCAACCTCCACATTACCCTATGCTATTCATCATTCCTTGTCCCTATACAATCCTAGCCATATAGTTGTTCTATCCAATTCCTATCTTTACATCGTGCTTTCCTATGTAGTAGTATGTCAAAAATTCTCACTTTGCTATCCATCTGAATTTGTTGCATAGTGCATCATTCCTAGCCTTCCAAATATAGCATGCCAGCGCAGCCAGTATAGTCCACATGAGTCCTCTACTGACTTTCCCTTGTGCTCTCCTTGCTACTCTTTTCCAGATCTCCTGCAGATCAGTATTCCTGATCTTTATTTAGCCGGTCAAGTGTATCTTTCAAATAAATACTGGAGAAGACAGTCAAAAAATAAGTGTTCATTTGTTCAGGATAGCTGCCACATAGCGTGCATGTTAGGTCCTATCCTATTCCCATTTGGACTACCCTAGGGCTGGCAAGGGGACGGGGACGGGGACTGGGGGACGGGACGAAGGGGGACGGGACGGGACGGGGGACCATTTGGGCGGGCTTTTGGGGGGACCGGGATTGGGGGGA
>JAJONZ010025999.1:0-18997 GCA_029582445.1 Solanum paucissectum
ATTTGACTTAGGTAAGTTCTAGTTATGTTTCTAGGCTTAAACTGACTAAAATCTCATGATTTAGGGTCTAAACGACGTATCTTAGGGGTTAAATGAAAAAGGAAAAGACCAAAAGACCCCTGACTTAATTGCTTTCGGAGTGACCGACGGACTGGACCTACTGACCGTCAATCAATCGACGGTCCGTCGATTGGAGTCGTCGATCGAGTCTGCCCGGTAGGGCTTCACTAAAACGAGCATAACGTTTCACTCGGAGGTCGGATTTTAGCAAACTCGGTGGCATTCGAAAGAGGATTCAATTATCTATCATATCATAGGTAATGGGACTCATAATTCTTTTTGTGCTAAAAGTTATGACCATCTGAAGTTTACCCATCAACAATTTTCAGCTAACTGGCTATTGACCCTCATCTACGGTCAGATCTACGGACCGTGGATCGAACGACGGTCCATACTGGTCGACCATCGTTTGTATCAGAGGCTGGGTATAGGGGACCTCGATCCACAGACACAGACCACGGACCGTGGTCTGACCTACAGACCGTGGGTCTGTCCGTGGATCGAGACTTAGCCGATTTTTCTGAGCTGGTTTGGGGAGGGGTTGCAGTGGTGAACCACGGACCACAAGCACGGGCCGTGGTCTGACCTACGGTCCGTGGATGGTGATCGTAAGTTGCACCTGTAACTTCTCAAAATCTGCATTTTTGGTCTGTTTCAGATACGGGGTGTTATAGGTCCCTTATTTGTCAATCATCAAAATCTTTCTCGATCTAACAGACACTTAATAGGTGATGGTCTGGTAACTTCAAAAGAGACATATTTGACATGCTTTGCAGGACATGGTTTGTTCAATCTTGAATTTGACACAAACCCAAGGTCAAGCTGAAAGTTATCAAGTGACTCAGAAATGGGTCCAACTCGATTGTAGCAGATAAGTATCAGCTATATTAGCACATATTGTATCACATGAAAATAGCGTCAAAGAGTCGTATCAGCTGAAAATCGTGTGAAAGAGTTGTATCAACGTTGATAGCTATATTATCTTAAATTCTTAAACTCCATACCATTATCTCAAAAATTCATTAAACCCATCCTAATTCAAGAACAACACAATATTTTAAGAACACTAATCAAGAACTCAATTCCTTCAATTTTGTGAACGAAATTGCTTAAAATAAACATAATTGGCGTGTAGGTGAACGAAC
The DNA here is from genome assembly GCA_029582445.1 of Solanum paucissectum. NCBI lineage: Eukaryota > Viridiplantae > Streptophyta > Magnoliopsida > Solanales > Solanaceae > Solanum > Solanum paucissectum. The sequence continues at coordinate 1,206 of JAJONZ010025999.1, forward strand.
CCAACACTATGAGAACTCACATACCTCTTAGGAATCAAACCCTTTGCGAAATCCGCAACAAAACTCAAGAATCTTGACAAATGCCTTGAACTTTTCTCTTTTTCTGCTCTTCTCGAAGTCCTCTCAAAACCCTGAGCGTATTTTGATTTACGAAAACTGACCCAAATCAGATTTGACTATAAAATATTACTAAAAATCGAATTAATCTGATTGGGTAAGGAAAGGACCAAAATACGCCCCATTGTTCAGGTAGCTTTCCATAACTAGACAGCCCGACTTCAAACGGGCATATCTCCGTCATACGATCTCAAAACTTAGCATACTCAGTGGCGTTGGAAAGAGAATTCCAATACATTTCATTTGATATGTTATGGACCACCTAACTCATCATGTACTAAAAATTATGGTCGTTTGAAGTAGACCCAAAACTTATAACTGAAGCATAACTTGTAAAATCCAGATTTAGCTATTTCCAGTTTAACGTTGTCTAAATTTAGCTCTTTCTAAGGCGGGATGTTACATTATATATACTATTTCAAATTAGTTGGATTTTGTCAAGTACCTCAAGTTGTAACATGTTTGACATAGTCAATTTCAACGACGGAATGGGGTTAGACAAGTTGACTAAACACTATACAGATGTTGTTTTCAGGTTTAATTTATTTTATTCTTGCCTGAAGGTAAAAAGGATTTTTCCTTACATATAGAATTTCTGGTGAACTGTAGTTTAAAATATCGTGCTACGGTTGCGATGGCACCAAAAACATGTTGGTTCCATCACAAAGTTTTACAATCCCAACATTATTTTTCAAACTTAGGCTCCTTAGAAACTATGTATATGAGGAAACATCATTTTCACAATCAGGAAAGAAGAAAATATTAACCCTATTGCAACATTTGCATAGTGTTAAGTTAACTTATTTAACCCTATTCCTACATAACTATGGACTACATCAGGATTGTAGAAAGAAACATTTCATCACTAAAGTTTAACCGACACAATCTATATAAAAAGAATAAAATGAGTTGTTTCCATGAAAAAATAGTTGACTTATTTATTTATATAGTTGTGGTAGTATTTTTAAGCATATTTTACCTATTAAAAGTAATACGACACAAGAAACTAACTGAAGAAAAAATAATAAGAATTATATATACTAGTTCCAATTAGTTTAATTATGACTCATAATTCTTAGTTAATAAGAAAGCTAATTACTAGTTGCCATACCTCTTTTTTCATCATCGAAGACGAAGAAGAAATGGTTTTTCAATTTAAATGATGGTATTGAATAGAGATTTTTTATTTATAGAGTTGTCACTTGGAATTGAGTTATAATGTCCAAGTCACCTTTTTTAATCTCTAATAAAAAAAGAATGATTCCTTTTATTGGTCTGCAAAAGCAAAAGATCGATTAAGGAATTTTGTTGACCTAGGAATGGTATAAGGCATCCCTGAATCATGTGGTGCTAAAACAGTTGTTTTTCAAATTATTTTTAGATAGATCATTTGCCTATGTTGCACTTAAATTGTTAAATTTTATTAGTTCTTCACTCTTGACTAAGAAACAAAGTTGTGACCTCAACTTCGACATACACTTATCAAGATGAGTATATCCGATATCTCTTTGTATATCACACCTAAATATAGAGTTTACATGTTTGTTGAATCAAAAAATTATATTTTAAAGAGGTTTTGGGTAAAGACATATAAATGCAACCATCCCATTTTATTGATTGTTTTTATATAAGGCACAAAGTTGCGACTTTAGTTTAGACAATATATTATGAATGATCTCGTTAGTTCTTATCATTTGGATAGATTATTTTAATAAAATGGGACAGTTGATTTTATCACTCTTTCTTTCTTTGTTCCTATTGGTGATTAAATTAAAGTTGAGGCCATAAACATTAATTTTAGGCCTAGAAAATTTCTAACTTAAGAAACTAATGTCTCAAATTTATTGTTATTTCAAGTTTACCAACAATAAATTTGAAAGATGATTCAATTATCAAAACGAGAAACTAAACACACAACAGAGACATTAATTAATTAAAGAGCATTCAAATTCTTGAATTATTTGGCAAGCAAAAACAAAACAAAGCTGACAAATAAAACCTAATTATGATAAGCTACTCCAGGCATTTGATTCAAAAAAACATTTTTTAAATATTAGGAAGTCTTTTCTCACTCAAATCTGACCACAAATGAAAAGAAAGTCTTTCTTAAACAAACAACAAAAATAAGTATGTAATAAAATCAACTCATTCAAAGAGAAAAAAAGAAGAATACATCATTCGAATATATAAATGAGACGGAGAGTTAAATATTAGACCGTCAAATGTCGAGGAAGACAGAGATACAAATAAATGGTGAGCATATTGGTTTCGAGAAAGGATCTCTATGTTACTGCAATTGCTCCTGTCGTTGCCTATTAAGAGTCCCCTTAAAGTAGGTCGTTTTATTTCCTTTTATAGACTAGGTTTAGGGTATAGACATTTAGGGCTGTAAAAATGGAGTTAGTATGGTCGATTCAATCCAATTTATTATTAGGGTAGGGTTGGGATAAAAAAATTGAAGCCCATTTAAATCCAGGGCTTATAATCCTGACCCAAGTAAATCCTTCACCCTTGAGGCTTGATATAACATATACTAGATTACTAGTACCAGTACATTGAAGACTTAAAGGCTTAAAGCCTTTAAAGGCTAAAGCCATTATCCTTGAAAAGTTAACTCCCTAATATCTAATTTTCCGTTTTTATATTCTTGAACTACAACTTTTCGTCCTCCTTACTATTATAGTCTTAATAGGAATTATTTTCTTACACAATCTCTGGAAGAAGAAAAAAAGTTTGAAAGGATCTCATTTGATACATATATGCTTATAATACTGTTGAACCTCCTCTATGCCTCAACATCCAACAAAATCTCGCCACAGAGAATTTACTTGAACTTTTATCCATCCACCAAGGCTTGTCCCAATAATTTTGATCAACAAAAACATTAACTTTTTCTTGAATGTGTTGATCAACTTTTTATAGGAACATTTCTAGTAAAAAAATTATTATTTCACTGCTGATTCTGTCGAAGTTGTCAGATATCCTCTATTTTCAATTGAAAGAGATCTGAAATAGGAAGATAATAATACAATGATCCCAATTGTGTCCAATTATTAAATCTAACATTAGCATGACCGCTCTTAATTTCCCACCAAATTTCCTGGTCGATGTTCCCTCTAGCTCAAACACAAGCTTCCAAGTTTGTGACCCCCGGCACCATTCAACTACTTGAGGTCTATGCCTCTTGCAGTATTTATTTCATATAAAATTGGAAAACATAGCTTTTCTTATTCTAAAGTTTAACTCAAGCTTATCAAATAATACTTTGAAAACATCAAAGAGAGATCTCCAGCCTAATCCCTCTTCATCTTTAGCCAAACAAAAATCAGACCATGAAACACAATGTTTATTTCTCTCATCTTCTTTAAAGTTCAACAAAAACTTTGCAAATGATCTAAGCAAATCATAAATTTCACACTTAGGAGGTGTGATGAAAGAAAGAAGATAAATAGGTAAACTTTACAGAACATTGTTAATGAGCTCATATTTATCATTAAAGAAGAATAAATTCTCTTTCCAAATATGCAATTTACTCTGTACCTTTTGTATAAGTTTAAAAAAATGTCTTTCTTTTCCTAGCATGTCTAATGGGATAACCAAAATAAATTAAAGATGGAAAATACCTTTATTACAACATGTATAATCTTCTATATATCTCTTGAATGATATTCCTAACAGTTTTATGAAAAATATAAAAGGAGCTTTTGTCTTTATTTACCTTTTGTACATAAAGTCTCTCATAATCACCAGTGATTTTCATGATCAATTGAACACTAGCACTTAAATGGTTTGTTTTTAAAAAACATTTAAAGTTGTTAAAAAGTTTCTCAGCAGATAAAATGAATAATAATGGAGATAAGGAATCTACTTGTTTTACACCTCTAGTATAGTGGAAAAAAAAATCATAAGCACGACTATTAATCAATACATAGTACCAATTATTAACTAGTAATTTCCACAACTTATTTATTATCATAGAATTGAAGCCCATTTTTTCAGCATCTTTATGAAAATTCCCCACTACTCGGTCATTAGTTTTTGTCATATTCAACTTGAAAACAATATTAATTGGCTTACCTCTTTCAAAGGAATTAGTTTGGATAGTAAAGCTTCTAGTCTATCATATATCAATTTATATTTTAAAAAAATAATCTTATACTGATAGGCCTTATAAAAGGTTTGAATTAGCTTCTTTCTTTTTAGTATAAATATCAATTTTGTGTGAATAATGTACTTAGGAATAATATATCCAATAAAGAAGACAATCACCACTATACAGACATTGTCACCAATAATCTCCCAACATAATTGATAAAATGGTCATTTAAACCACTTGGCACATTGAAACTATTTTTTACTGAGCTTAAAAACCACCATTTTGACTTCCTCAGAAGAACATGAAAGGTATTTGTCACAGCCCGAACCTATACCCTGGACGTGGCCGGCACTCAAGAACCATTACTGGTCTCCAAGTGAACCCTCATCCTGGCTCACTACAAGAGGAAGACTAAGTCAAGCATACAAAGCTTAAAATACAATAAAATTCATTGAAACTCAAATAATTAACTCAGAATATAATCGTATATTCAACTAGACAAAATTAGGCAACTCAAGTCTTTAAAATATTTGACAATATAAATGAAACAGACTTCTCAAACTCTACTATCTATCTATGAAGTCTCTAAATGACAACTATGGAAGTCGGGACAAGACCCATGACAACCTAACGAAACTGAAAAGTTAATAAAATCCTCCGGAAGCAAGTAGGCTCATCATAGCTAACTCGAAATCCATGTCGTATCTATGAAGCTCCTGCTGATGATCCTAAATACGTGTATATGAATCATGAAACGATGCAGGCCAAATGGCTAAGTACATGGAATGTAAGAGCATGTAAGGGGAATTCTAGAACATAAACATAAGCTTGAACTGGTGGGAAAGAAACATACTTACCTCTTATCAACTAACTCAACTCAGAGAAACATAGTTCAACTCAATGATAAGATATTCAACTCAGTGAAAAAAGGCTCAACCCAATGATATGATATTCAACTCTGGGTACTCAACTCTGGATACTCAACTCAATATAAAGAAACAATACATATGCAATAAATGGAAAACTTTTAAAATAGTAGAAATCAACTCAGTTTGTATGCAAGGATACCAAATAAACTCTGCTTGTATATGAAAATACAAAGTAAACTATGTGTATATAAGAGTAAAAAATATCTCTATGGGAGTTTCTCTAACCGACAACCATCAATATGAGCTATGTAATAATACATCATCTCGCCCACGCTGCTAGAACTATCCTACAACTTGCCAGGATATAGAATGCCTCAATTAAGTAAATCCACTAGTCTATGCTAAAAAGTATTAAGGAATTATCTAAAAGTATGACCCTTTCTACCCACGTTGGCTAGATGGTTTATGGACACTTGATTATTTGAACTCGCCCCCATATCGGTGCTCAATACTACTCCTAAAAATATACTCATCTCATATGTTTTAAAAAAAAACTCTTTCTGTGGTTTGAGATTATTTCTCAAAAACAAGCTTAAAATCTCCCTTGTAAATTGGTGTTTCCTCTCTTGTTTAAATGTGAAAACATTTTACTCTTGGGAATACTTAATTCCCATATAATCATTTTAAGGAAATGAACTCGGCTCTACTGTTACTCTTACTCAACTCAATGCTCAAGTCTTGGAACAAGTTTTAAAAAAAATTGTAAAAGACTTCTCGGAATAAAGTTCATTCCAAATTATGGAGGTGAACACCTCAATTCAAGGTTTTCAATAACCGTAACTAGAACTCAATACTTGAGACTCAACAACTCAGAACTCAAGAACTTCAATAATAATACTCGTTTCAAGAATGCTCGACTTAGAGGGTTCATGCTGGATTATGGGCATGAACTACTCAACTCAAGGACTCAAAGATTCTTCTCATCTCAAAACTACTGACTTATAGGGTTCATGCGGAATTATGGGCATGAACTACTCAACTCAAGGACTTCATGGGTAACATTTAATATTCCCATGATTAGGAATATAATATCTAAAGGGTTAGGAACTCTATACTCAATACTTAGAACTTTTAGATACTACTCCTCTCAAAGATACTCAATTTATGGAGTCCATGCGAAATTTATGGGCATGAACGACTCGACTCGAAGATCTACATAACAACATGAAACTCATGTATACGACTCTTCTCATTCTCTTACTTACTTCCTCAAAACTTAGTTCAAATCAATAGTTGATCTCGAAGGAATCACAATTTAACTCGCAGACTTTCTTGAACTGTACTCTTAACTATCTCTTGAATTTAAATTATGAATTAAAATTTAGGATTTATGATATGAAGGATGTTGGTGATAGCGTAGACTCATGAATACATTCTCCTCACTCTCATGCTCACTTACTTGAGTCTTGGAACAAGTTATTTGAAGTTGTAGAAGACTCTTCAAAAGACTCAAAGGGACTTTCTAAAATGTTCGGAAGAACTCTCAAGACTTGACTCTTAACTCTACCTTAAATTTGAATTATGAATTAAAGGTTTTGATTCAAGTTATGGATGATTTCTAAGTGTTTAGAAGTAGTTTAGAATGTTTAGAATCATAGGGGAGTAAATGTACCCTTCGAAAGAACTCAAACAGACGAAATGATGAAGAACGGATGGGGCAGGCGACCCTGGCTCACTGAGTGGCACAGAGCGCCAGACCTATACTTGCAGGTGTGGTTGGGGCGCAATGGCTGGCATAGGGCGCAGTGGCTGGCGTAGGGCTCCAGGCCCCAACCCTGAAAACCTCGACGACTTTCTTTGCTTGTTTTCTCACCAAAGTTCACCTTGATTCGAACAGTTTCTTCCACAATTACTTGGATTCGGTTACTCAACATAAGTCAACTTTAACATATTCAATAAAACCCTCAAAACACTCACTTTCATCTCAAGAAATCATCTAAACCCGAACACAGCAAGATTTAGAATGAAACTACAAGAACACTTATCAAGAACTTAAATATTTTAATCTTTATGAACGAATTCGAATATGAAAATCATGTTTGGCGTGTGGGTAAACGAACTCAACACTATGGAAACTTACATTCCTCTTAGGGATCAAACCCATGGCGAAAATCCGCAACAAAACTCAAGAACCTCGACGAACGTCTTGATCCTTTCCTCTTTTCTTGTCTTTTCTCTTCTTGAGCTCTCACCTAAAACCCTAGGCGTATATTAGGATTGTAAAACTGAATCTAATCGGATTAGATCCTTAAAACCTTACTAAAAGTGAATTAATTTTTATTGGGTAAGGAAAACACAAATATACCCCTTACTATTTTCTGGTACTTTTCTTTAACTGGACAACTTGACATCAAAAGGGCATATCTCACTCATCTGACCTTGTAACTTAGGAAACTCGGTGGCGTTGGAAAGATAATTCAAATACCTTTCATTTTCCATCTCATGGAACACCTAACTCATCATGTAGTGAGTGTTATGATTATTTGAAGTTGACCCAAATCTTAGAAGAACTTAGGAATGACTTGAACGAATTCCCTTTAATTTTTTTTGGAACTCAAGGTGCTATATCTAGTGACCTTAACACTTAAGAAATTTTAAATTCCTCGGTAAAATCCTACTAACAATGAAGGATGGTTCGAGTCTTAGCTCAAAAAATTTCTGGGGTGTTACAATATCTCCCCCTTGGGATCATTCGTCCTTGAATGACGACTGGACTAGGTATGGAATGGGGATACTCTTACTAAGATTTTAGTCTAATTTTATGCTCTTACTATATTCAATCTTGACCCAAATCCTTAGGTTCGGGTTCTAGACCTCTCTATGGGGAATATCATCCCAAGACTATTACTCTTTACCACCACATTGGGCTCATATCAAGAACCAACTAATGTTTAACAAACTCAGTACTCTCACAACTCCATGGCCTCCTACTAACCAACTTCTTTGGAACCAACTAAAGGCTCTCATTTAACTATTTCTCATCGTAAAACCTCATCCTCCTTTTCCTCCTCATTTATGCCCTTAGATGGAAATATCACACCATCACTATCACGATAAGAACATCAACCTCCTCTTTCTAACATCACTGCTTTACTAAAAGGACCTCGTAAAGGACATCTCCCATACTCTTTGGAACTTATTACTATCTTACTCTCAAACACTTGACTTGATTTCTTATCTTGTCATCTCCCCCTTAGGTCTAAAGATGACACTTGAAATCTATGGACCTATTCCATCATCTCTAACTAGTCTACATCCTATTTTACTCTAACACTCAAGAAAAGTTTCTCTTATGACTAACCAACTCTCTATAAGACGGTACTAAGACCTCTTTATAAGGTGTTTCTCTTAACCGTTTCTGATTACATACCCTCTTGGTACACCTCTTAATGCTCTTGTTACTTTTTTGACTTAGCCACACTTCACTGCCCTTATAGGTTAGAGTCTCTCACTTGTACCTCAGCTAACATCTCAATTCCTCACCTACTCTATGTCAAGTCTACCCGATCAAATCCCAAGACTGACATCATCACCCTCATGTTGCCATTATTTCGATCATGACACTCATCTCAAATTCAAGCTTAATGTTCATTATCAAACCCGAATATGAATACGATTGCTCGCCTACTGTACCTTAGATCTATCACTTTTTGAATACTTTTGCTCTTCTATTTAACACTTACACTTGGTCATTACCTACACAATGATACTTCATCGCAAACTCCTTTCTAGCTGCAACACACTCTACCTCCTATGATGGAATCTTCACAACTCATCACTTGTTAGTCTACCCATAAGGGAAAATTCTTCATTAGTAACTAACTAGGTGCATCACTATAGTAACATAGCTTGTCAAACACCATCTCCATTTCTTAGATTACAAAACCTATACATACTTTCCTCTAACTCTGGGCTCTTTCACTACTACTGCTCATGATCTCGTAACTCATGTTACCTTTTTTGGTGGAGATATTACCCAAGTTCTAAACATACCATCCTCTTAAAGGTCTCAGCGGAATAAGGTTTAGGAAATAGTGTACAACTGGCTCTTAGCTCAAACGAATGATTCATATGAACATGAGTGCATTCCTCTCAATATCAACACTTAACTCACTCACAGGCTTCTCTCAAGCCCCTCTGCAATCTCATGACCTCCTCAAGACTCTTGTAAAGAATAATTAATCCATAAGGATTGTTTTGAATTTACTTTTCAACCACCTTTAGAAATGGGGGTAGTCTAATGGATATGCGAATGCACGAGTTAGAATAAGTCTCTATGGCATAAATCTATTGCATGATTAAGAGTACGAAAGAAGGGAAACTTTTCTTAAATGTCTGTAGTCCCTCAGCTGTAGAAGTAGGGCTCTCATAACCATGAATAATATCGTAAGTGACAAAGCTTCACAGACAGCCTAGGACACTTGAACTCTGTGCTCTAATACCAAATTTTTCACGACCGACCCTACACCCTGGACGTGGCTGGCACTCAAATACGATTACTAGTCCCCAAGTGAACCCTCATCCTGGTTGACTACAAGCGGAATACTAACTCATGCATACAAAGCTTATTACAGAATAAAATTCATTGAAACTCAAATAATTAACTGAGAATATAATCGTATATTCAACTAGCAAAAACTAGGAAACTCAAGTCTTTAAAATATTTAACAAGATAAATGAAACAGACTTCTCAAACTCTACTGTCTTTCTATGAAGCCTCTAAATGACAACGATGGAAGTTGGGACAAGACCCACGACATCTTGACGAAACTAAAAAGTAAATGAAATCCACTGGAAGCAAGGAGGCTCACCATAGCTAACTCGAACTCCATATGGTATCCATGAAGCTCCTGTTGATGACCCTGAATTCATGTATCTGCATCATGAAATGATGCAGGCCAAATGGCTCAGTACATGGAATGTACGAGAATGTAAGGGGAATTGTAGAGCATAAACAAAAGCTTGAACTGGTGGGAAAGAAACATACTTACCTCGTCTCAACTCACTCAACTCAACTCAACTCAAAGAAACATAGTTCAACTCAATGATAAGATATTCAACTCAATGAAATAAGGCTCAACTCAATCATAAGATATTCGACTCTGGATACTCAACTCAATATAAAGCACAATACATATGCAATATATGGAAAACTTGTAAAACAGTAGAAAACAACAGAGTTTGTATGCAAGGATACCAGATAAACTCTGTTTACAAATGGAAATACAAAGTAAACTATGTGTATATAAGAAAACAAAATATCTCTGTGGGAGTTTCTCTAACTGACAACCATCACTATGAGCTTTGTGATGATACAATGTCTTGCCCACGCTGCCAGAACTGTCCTATAACTTGCCGAGATATAGAACGCCTCAATTAAATGGATCCACTATTCTATGCTAAAAAAAAGTATTAAGAAATCATCTAAAAAGTATAACCCTTTCTACCCACGTTGTCTACATGGTTTATGGAAACTCGATTTATCTGAACTGGTCCCCATATCGGTGCTCAATACTACTCCCAAAAATATACTCAGCTCATATGTTTAAAAACATAATTCTTTTTGTGGTATGCGATTATTACTCAAAAACTATCTTAAGAGCTCTCTTGGAAATTGGTGTTTCCTCTCTTGTTTAAATGTGAAAACATTTTAATCTTTGAAATACTTAGTTCCCATATAATCATTGTAAAGAAATGAACTCAGCTCTACTCTTACTCTTACTCAACTCAATGCTCAAGTCTTAAAACAAGTTTTTAAAAAAATGGTAAAAGACTTCTCGAAACAAAGTTCATGCCAAATTATGGACGTGAACGACTAAATTCAAGGTTTTCAATAACCGTAACTAGAACTCAATACTCGAGACTCAACAACTCAGAACTCAAGAACTTCAATAATAATACTCGTTTCAACAATGCTCGACTCAAAGGGTTCATGCGGAATTATAGGCATGAATTACTCAACTCAAGGACTCAAAGATACTTCTCATCTCAAAACTACTTGACTTATATGGCAGAATTATGGGAATGAACTACTCAACTCAAGGACTTCATGGGTAACATGTAATAGTTCATGATTAGGAATATAATCACGAAAGGGATAGGAACTCGATACTCAAGACTTAGAACTTGAAAATACTACTCCTCTGATTAATACTCAATTTATGGAGTCCATGCAGAATATATGGGCATGAACGACTCGACTCAAAGGTCTACATATATAACAACATAAAACTCATGTATAAGACTCTTCTCATTCTCTTACTTACTTCCTCAAAACTTAGTTTAAATCAATAGTTGATCAAGAAGGATTCACAATTTAACTCAAACACTTTCTTGAACTCTACTCTTTACTCTCTCCTGAATTTTAATTATGAATTCAAGATTTAGGATTTATGATATGAAGGATCTTGGTGATAGTGTAGACTCATGAATGCATTCTCCTCACTCTCATGCTCACTTACTTGAGTCTTGAAACAAGGTATTTGAAGTTGTAGAAGACTCCTCAAAGGGACTTTCTCAAAATATTCAGAAGAACTCTCAAGACTTGACTCTTAACTCTACCTTGAATTTGAATTATGAATTCAAGGTTTTGATTCAAGTTATGAATGATTTCTAGGTGTTTAGAAGTAGTTTAGAGTGTTTAGAATCAAAGGGGAGTAAAGGTACCTTTCAAAAGAACTCAAACGGACAAAATGATAAAGAACGGGTGGGGTAGGCGACCCTGGCGCACTGAGTGGCACGGGGCGCCAGACCCCTACTTAGAGAGGTGTGGTTGGGGCACACTGGCTGGCTTAGGGCGCTAGGCCCCAACACAGAAAAACCTCGACGACTTTCTTTGCTCGTTTTCTCACCCTAGTTCGCCTAGATTCGAACGGTTTCTTCTACAATCACTTGGATTCGGTTACTCATAATAATTACACTATAATATACTCAATAAAACCCTCAAAAAACTCACTTTGATCTCAAGAAAATATCAAAACCGCAACACAACAAGATTTAGAATGAAACTTAAAGAACACTTATCAAGAACTTAAATCTTTCAATCTTTATGAACAAACTCTAATATGAAAATCAGATTTGGCATGTGGGTGAGCGAATCCAACACTATGGAAACTGACATACCTCTTAGTGATCAAACCCATGGTGAAAATCTGCAACAAAACTCAAGAACCTCGACGAAAGCCTTGATCCTTTCCACTTTTCTTCTCCTTCTCTTCTTTTCTCTTCTTGAGCTCTCAACTAAACCCTAGGTGTATATTAGGATTATAAAACTGAACCTATTAGGATTAAACCCTTAAAACCTTACTAAAAATGAATTAAATCTAATTGGGTAAGTAAAGGACCAAAATACCCCTTACTATTTTCGTGTACTTTTCCTTAACTGGACATCTTGACTTCAAAATGGAATATCTCACTCATATGACCTCGAAACTTAGAAAACTAGGTGGCGTTGGAAAGATAATTCAAAGAACTTTCATTTTCCATCTGCTGGCTCTCCTAACTCATCTTGTACTGAGAGTAATGATCATTTGAAGTTGACCCAAATCTTAGAAGAACTTAGGAATGACTTGAACGAATTCCCTTTAATTCATTTTGGAACTCAAGGTACTATATCTAGTGACCTTAACACTTGATAAATTTTAAATTCCTCGATAAATTCCTACTCACAATGAAGGATGGTTCGAGTTTTAGCTAAAAAAAAATTCAGGGTGTTACAATATTAAGTAAATCAGCTCCTCAATTATTAATTTTTGAACCATTTCTAATAAAAAGACTTTAATGGCATCAAAATTCTCTGTAAAATTGATCTTGAAAAAAGGAGTCAATTCAGCATGAGCATGTTTCAATACGTCATGTTCTCAAATATAAGAAATTATTTAAATAAAGCCTCATTTATTCTGACTATATTCTCCTTTATATTTATTTCTTCAAAATATTCTCAAAGGTTCTTTTACTCCATTTAGTAAGGGTAACGTTGGTTTTCTTCATCTTCAACTTCGAATTTAAAATGTCATCTTCTGAATAGATAAACTCCCAAACCTCTCACACAACAACCTTTTTGAAATTATAATCTTTCACGCAATATTTCATAGTGCCATACATCCCAAATAAAAGGTTGATTAACAAGAATTCTATCAAATCTTTTCAAAATTATGACACCGCAACTTAAGATAAGAAGTCCACCTCGATAAAACATAAGAGATATGTTGGCTATATACATAAGCAGACCTTTCCAACTAGTGACACAATTATAGTCGTGTGAGCCTACGTCTAAAACGGACAATGTCACTAGAGAACTTGGCCATTACAAGTGGTCTCAGAGTCACTCATATGTCAGCCTTATCGATGTGCGCTAGAGTTCAATTGAGTTTAAAAAAATTTCAATAAGGCAAGGTAAACCTTAGTGTTGAGTCTAGGCAAATTCCAAGTGGTGGGTAAACCTTAGCGAGGACGCTGATTCAATAAAGGGGTGTATGTGACACCCCAACATAAGATAAGAAGTCTCATATTGATATAATATATGAAAGATATTGGGTATATATATAAACAAACTTTATCAACTAGTGACGCATTTTAAATCGTGCAGGGCTAGGCACAAAGCAGAATATATCACTAATGGATTGGGCCATTATAGTTTCTATTTAATCTCTTTTGATTAAATCCAGTCTCCCTTGAATAAACTAATTACATAACCATTAGTGAATGTGTGTGAGAAAAACCATTAGGGGATAGTCTGGAGAAAAAAAATAATCCTTTTGATTCAATATATAATTTCAAAAAGCTCTTTCAATTACTTGAAAGAATTAACGATTCAATCCAAACAACATAGTGAAGAAATATTTGCTAATATATATCTCTTTTGATTGAACAAACTAGCGGAAAAACTATGCAACTCAATTTAACATCCATAAACAAACTCAAGCATAAAATGAGGATTAAAATCGAAAATTATTCATCAATACACCACGTTTGTCAATTTTTTTTATGGAATATCAAACCTCATCAAAAAAATTATTGTTGTTGTTGTTGTTATTATTATTATTATTATTATTATTATTAGAGAAGCATAAATTAAATCGTCTTTTAATTACATCGAACCCCTGATTTAGAGCTTGTTTGAATTGGCCTATTTTAAGCTAAAATAGTTTTAAAGCACTTTTACAGTGAGTCAGTTAAAAATGTTTATAAGAACTTTGTTTTAAGTCAAATTGCTAAAAACTAAGTCATTAGTTAAAAAATTTAATTTATAACTTTTAGCTTGTCAGTAAAAAATGAAAATTCAATCCGATCAAGGAGATTAATCCTGTTTTAGTTACACCGGTACTTTCTGTATGAATAAACAAAGTCTTTACGCAGTTGATCGGATTAGATAGATATCCCTTCAACATAGGTCATCGAAAGGATCTCAGAGACCCACCAAAGTATGAAAGCCAGGATCTTTCAAAAAATGGATTCCTCATCAAAGAGTGCATAACCACATGGATAATGTAACACCTCGAAAATCAGACTTAGACGATGCAGCAGAAAAACACTTGATCCAGTGAACCACGGTAGGGTTCACGGACCGTGAGAGGGACCACGGTCCATTGACCTGCCCGTGGACTCATCCCCTTCGTAGCAGAGGTGGACCACAGAGCCCTTCATGGGTCGTAGACCACCTCACGGACTGTACTAGAACTCGTGGTTTCTAGGCAGAGACCACCTGGCCCAAACGTCAGACCACGGAACCCTTCATGGGCCATGGTCCTGACGACGGACCGTGGTGGCACCCGTGGAAGCCATCCTAGAAACTAGAATTTACTGGACCAAGGACCAAGACTGTCTTGACGGTCCGTGGTGCCTTTAACGGTTTGTCAGAGGGGCCCGTGGTCAGCCTCATCAGGTTTTTAAGTAGGGTCATTTTGGTCTTTTCCCTATACATTGGACTCCTAAACTACGTCATTTAACCTCTAATCTATGTAGTTTTGGTCAGTTTTAGTCTAGAAACTAAATTAGAATCTAACCTAATCAATCATTCACCATAAATTCATCGATCTTAGAGAAAAACAGAAAGAAACAGTCGAGCAACCCTAATCCAAGAACGCAACAAGTTCTCGTCAGTTCTAGCCACGAAATCAAAAGATTTTTCTATAATTTCATCACCAGGTATGTGGGATTTCACTAGTGGGATCCTTTCATCCATTAGGTCCCTAAATTTCTGTCAGATTCTTGATTCTCTACAACATGTTAGACCTAGGGTTTCTAGAATTTCAGCAGACTACTATGATTTAGTTATTTTAACGTTCCTAATCAGATTATGTTGTCTTCAGTATTGTTTTTGCGTAGATTCTTGCATAAACTCAGAACCAAAGTTATGTAGTTATTCTAGTTCATGAATTACATTACCTAGGCCAGGTAAACAGATATCCATGCCTAAGTTTTCGAATGTTTCATTATCAGAATAATTGTTGCATTTTCAGAATTTGCATGTCAGATTATTGAGCTATCCAGTTTACTTCAGGTATGTTCTAATTTAAACATATTCAATTGGGAGTAGGCTTATACCAAGTTGGACTAGGGTCAGTCACCCTGATAGTCCCAGAACTACGTGCCCCATAGATTAAGTCCTCTCTATGGGCATCAGTTTTAGTGATCACGCCAGTTAAGCCTCTATACCTCTAGCAGGGTATAATAGGTCCTCTCGATGGGGCGTATACATCGGACTCCACATTTAGCTCACATGGTTTTATGTTGGTTATTAGTAGCTCCCACAGACAAATTCTAGTGTATTGATGAGGTTATCAGTTACAATAATGTATTTAGTTTCAGTATGTTATAAAGTTGGTCATTACATTCAGTTAGTTCATGTTCAGTGTTTTAAATATAGTATCATACTCATCTTATATCATTGATCAGTTATACGCTTTGTTTAGTTATGTATATTGTTTAGCTTTATTCTATCTTGCATGCTCAGTACCTTTCAAGAATTGATGCATACTCTGCCATACATCTTCTCGTGATGTAGGTTCAGGTCCTCAGCATTCAGACCACGCGTAGATCTGTTCCCGATCTTCAGTTCAGTAGCATCAGTGGTGAGTCCTCATTCTTTGAGGATGACACATATGTTTCCTTTACTTTCAGTCCTTAGTTTTAATTTTGCTAGATTTAGCTGGGGCATGTCCCAGTATCTCTAGTCAGTTAGAAGATTTATTTCAGACATAGTTAGATTCAGTTTTAGCTTTGGAGTTTGATATTTCAGTTGACATTAAAATCACAGTTATTTATTCAGATATTAATGAGTTTTCCCCATCACTTCAGTTTTATGATGATTTTTGCTTCCGCTCCGTACTTTCTTAATTAATGTTTCTTTAAGTATGCTTATGATATGTCAGTAGGGTTCGATTGGGGTCACTCATGATTCTAGGTCCCGTGTCTGCATTCTGGGAGTAGCTTCGGAGCGTGACAAACTTGGTACCAGAGCACTATGTTCAAGAAGTCTCAAATGAAGAGTTTCGGAATGCTATTCATATTTGGGCTCAGAGTGTGACAACCCAAAACAATCAACAGGCCCCAGTTCCTACTAACACTAATGTTGGGTCAACTACAGCTAGAGTTCGGATTTTGTTAGGATGAATCCACCTAAGTTTCTAGGGTCGCGGGTTGGTGAAGATCCACATAACTTCATTGATGAGGTTAAAAAGATATTTGGAGTGATGCAGGTAACTGGGAATGATAGGGTTGAGTTGGCATCTTACCAGCTTAAGGATGTGGCTCATATTTGGTTCACTCATTGGAAGGAAAAAAGGGGTACGGATGCAATTCCTATCACTTGAGAATGTTTTAGTGAGACTTTTCTAGACAAATTCTTCCCAAGAGAGTTGAGGGAGGGAAAAGCTCAGGAGTTCATGAATTTGAGGTAAGGTAGCATGACAATCTAAGAGTGCGGACTCAAGTTCACCCAACTCTCCAAGTTGCTCCTCACATGGTTGTCGATTCTAGGGCTCAAATGAACAATTTTCTATATAGGGTATCCGACTTAGTGAAAACAGAGTGTAGAAGTGCTATGTTGCTGGAGAATATGAACATCTCTAGGCTCATGACTCATGCTCAACAGGTTGAGAGAGATAGGCTTAGGGAATAGGCTAAGGAGAACAAAAAGGCTAGGACAGGCTACTATGAGTATTCTCAACAGAAATTGGATGGGGGAAATCGTACGCAGGTTCAGCAAAAGTCTTCAGCCCCAGCACATTCATCAGCTAGTGTTCCATCCTCCAGGTTTCAACAGGATTAGAAAGGTAGGGGATCAGGCTGTAAGTCTCAGGGAAGTGTTTCAGGTACTAGGACCTACCCAACTTGTCCAAAGTGTGGTAAGAACCATCTGGGTGAGTGTCCTGCAGGAAAGGAAGGATGTTTTGGGTGTGGTTAGTGTGACGACTCGGAAAATGATAGAGTGAAACTAGAGCCTCATATGTGAGTTTGGAGTCGAGAACTAATGAAATGATTATATTTGAATTTGACCCAAAAGAAAAAAGTTCTTAAAAATGTGCTTCGGAAGTTACCGGAAAACTTGTTTAGCTACTTATAAAAAGATCCGTTTCGTTTTTCGAAAATCCGACTTCATATTCTTGTTTAGGGGGTCAAATTGAGTGGGAAATGGGTCTAACCCGAAT
>JAJONZ010026000.1:0-23798 GCA_029582445.1 Solanum paucissectum
GCAATTTAACCCTAAAATTTGTCAATTGGGAAGTTACGTACCAGTACTGCCGTCGCCTTCGGGGCTACCATACCACGTGGCAGTAGCAGGGTACCAATGTGTGTCGACAACACGACGGAGGGGGGCGGCGGAAGCCATGAACGGCCAAAAAAATACAACTACAGCTACTACAGAGTAAAACTTAGTGAAACTGAAATTTTGGGAGTGAGTTTCCATAATGTAAGTAAAATGTGGGTCACCAGTAGAATTATAAAAACAAGAAGAAGTATAAATCCTCAGTTTCCGGCTAGCGGAGAAACCGAGGGAGTGTTGTGTGTAAACAGAAGGAAAAAAAAAGAGCAAAGAAACAGGGGAAGAGGGAGGTGTGTCTGCCGACAGTGTGTTGTTTTGGCTGTGGGTATAGTGTGTGAGCACTTTTGGAGTAAGGTTGTGTAGTGTTCTTTTGGGGGGAGTTTGGATTTTTATAAAGAGGGAAAATGCTAAACAGGTTAATGGAACTTTTTGGGTGTGTTTGGTGGGAAGCTAAGGGTGGAGTATGATTACTTTTTTTTTTTATCATTAATTAAAGGTTTTTCGTTCGAGTTGATACACAATTACTCTTTTAAGAGAGTATTTTTATATCGAATGTGGAATTTTTTGATGCGTAGTCAAATTTAGTTGGATCTGAATGCACATACCAACCATTTCACTAATGTGAATAGGTTATACAAATACTCTTATGTACCTTCCTTCTTCGAATTTTTTAGTATGTTTGCCCTCCTTAATTATTACTAGATCAAATCCATCAAGAAACTTGATTTTGTACTGTTGTTGAGTCGTTAGGCTTATCCACCAAGAGATTCATAAAATTTATGTGGATTAAGTTAGGGAAAATCTATCAAAGTTAAGCAGATAAATAGACTCCTTTTCTGCTACTAAGGAAGAGCAAGGAAGAAAATCAATATTGAATATCAATTATAAGAAACCATTGTCTTACTTTTTAAATACCTTATTTCTATAGAAAAAAACATTGTAAAATTGAATAATGCATATTAGTTGAATACATGGATAGTTCTTTAAATTTATTAGTAAATCTCATTTAAACACCTAAATTATGATTTTTTTTAATTGAGCATCTAAACATTTGATACAGTGTCTATTGTTTTTTGCTCTTATTTTGGAAAAGTTACATGTTCACAAGAATTCATTATATTGAAAAATTAATCATAGACTATTTCTGTCCACTTTTAATTGTGATGTTACATTTTTCGAAAGTCAATTTGACTCATTTTCAAAGTTAAATTAGATTACATTAATTCAAAATTTTAAACAAAAAAAATAGATATTCAAAAAATATACGAAAAGTACTATAAATCGCAATTTTTTTGCATATCATTATGATGAAAAATACATCATAAAATGTTAGTCAAAGTTCTTATAGTTTGACTCTAAAAATAAAAACCATGACAATTAAAAATGAACGATAAAAGTAAAATATATTTTTTCTTTAATCATACACATAAGTATCAATTGAAACATGCCTAAGATTTTATGATTTTAATTCTACTCATCAATATCAATTAGAATAATTTGTGTATCTAAATAGAGTAAATAGACAAATTTAAGAAATCTTGATTCTTTACTACTCCCTCTGTCCAATTTATGTGACTTGCTTTTCTTTTTTGTCAGTTCAAAAAAGAATGACACATTTATATATTAAGTAACAATTTAACTATAAAATGTCTATTTTATCTTTAATGAAATGATTTACAGCCACACAAATTTCTATCATTCATTTTGGACCACAAATTTTAAAAAAAATTCTTTCTTTCTTAAACCCCGTGCCAACAAACTACCTCATATAAAATGAGACCGAGGGAGTACTAAAAATATTTCTTCACACCAACTAGTCAAGCACACCCTTTATGTCCATGTGACCCATCGCTTGTTATTTTATTAACGATAGTGCCACTACTTTATTTATAGTGGCCCACCGACGGTTAAGGCGTTAATTCAGCAAGTTTCTTCTCGTCTTTTTAGAAATCAACTGTCAGTGCACAAGGGCATAATGGTCATTTCGAAAAAGAAAAAAAATAGAATAGATGATTCTGCCGTTACTATTGTTTGTTATATTGGGTTTTGGGAAAATTTGGGTCTTTGTTCTCAAATATATATGTGGACTTGTAGTTTGGTGTGAAGGAGTTTGACAGCTTTTGCTGACTGAATTTTACCATAGAGTTAATAATTTTTATTAAATTAATTAAAATAAATGTGGTGGATTTTTTATTATTATTAATAAGAAAAAAATGATGCAGAGAGGACTAGATCAAGATCCAAGTCTATGACACATATTGTTTGTTTTAGGCGAGTTTTATACATATTTATCTTTTGGACTATGCTATATCGACTATCGAGTCTTAAAAATATGTATATCATATTAAGTTGAGTTATGTTTTACAAAACTTTTCACTTTTTACGCTCATTTCGATGTGAGATTCACCTAAGGTGTCATGTACATGTCATCTTCAAAAGTTTTACATTCCTACTTTACTCGCCCTCATCAATCCGTCCTCCATCAAGAGGCCTAACAGATCCCCACCCCTTAGGAATTCAACGTCCCCATTAAAATTTGCATATCATTGTACTAAGGGGATACATGCTCTGATACCATATTTAATTTGTCCCTATCAGAGTCAATGACACATATAGTTTGCTTTGGTTTAGGTTAGCACAAATTTGTGTTTCAGGCTACACAACATTGAACTTTAAGTGTGTATTATGTGAAGTTGTGTTGTGTATTATAAAACTCTTCACTTTCCTCTCTGATCATTTCTATGAGAAATTTACTTAAAATGGCATGTGTTTCTCATTTTCAGCAGTTTGTCAACCTAAAAGTCTATCAATCCTACTTGACCCTCCTCTGTGTGGATCATCACACTAAATTTTAAGAAAGCATCAAAGCTCAAGGGTGAAGTTTTTAACCAACAAAATGTAATGCAATAATAATTACGCTTTAATTGCAAGATATATATTACACCATAAATTTTGTTTCTGTTAGTCCGATGACTAAATTTCACTTGTAAACATTAGTGCTCACAACTTATTCTTATTCTTTCTTTCTTAATTAAAGAAATTTTGAATTTGAGCCGTAAAAATGAAATTTCTTTTCTAGAAATTGTTTTACCTTCAAAGTTTTTCAATGTCGTTGGATATCGAATGACAAACACAAAAGAATTACTCTCTAAGTATTATTTCTTCATCTTAATTTCCAAATTATATAAAAACATGACTGAATAATGTCCTAGTTTATAAGATCTGGATATTGTTTTGAGATTCATCTTTTCATTATAGCTTTCTTAACATCATTTTGTCTCCCTATATATATGTGCGTGGACTTAGAAAATCATTGATTAAGATATCATGCAATGGTTCATAATTGAGCAATTTATTATATATGATATATGTCCAAGACGGGTCATGTTAAACTTGCAATATAAGACATGTAATTAACTCTTATGAGTGTAAAAACTACTCTGAGTATTCTAAAATACTTGTCACAATTTTTTTTAGAATCAAACGACACAATAATATAGCGCACATCAGAGAAGAGAGTACCCTTTATTATAAGACAGCCCCCCATATCCTTTCTTAAGAGATGGAGCAATCGTCACTCGACAGTTCGAAACTGACCAGTACAAAACCATGTGATCTGTCCTTGTTTACATACCCCACTGACACTAGCCTAATTGCATGTCTACTCGTCTTTAATTGGATTATTTGTACCCATCTACATGATGGAAGTCCCCTCGATCAATCGTCACTTGACAACTTATATTGATATGAGAAAATTGCAGTTTATAGTACTTTCCATACAATTTTTAAATATCTAATTTTTAATTTTAAAATTTAATTCATCTAATTTAATTTAGCTTTGAAAATTAATTAAACTAACTCTCAAAAAATGAGACGTGACAACTAGTTTAGAACCGATTGAGTATTAAATTATTGGTCTATATAAGTTAATAACTAGGTGTAGTACAATGCTCATAACTTCCACAACCTACCAAGTTTAAAAGTCATTTGGAAGAGATATAATGATTACAATTTTTATATTCAAAAACAATGGAAAGATGACTCTATTTCCCTTTTATCACACCTTGCATTTTTTTAGTAGTAGAAAAAGTAGTGTTTAATTTTGTATATATATAAAATAAAAAAGATGTCTCACTGCATAATTTGTGGCATGAATGGTGGTTGGAAGTGCAAATGCAAATTTATTGTCAAAATATAGGACATCTTTTTCTTTCTTCAACAAGAAAAGTTAATACTACTTAGAAAGAAAATTAAATATCTTGAAAAAAGAAGTCTTAAAAGTTGGAGTCATTGCCACATTGGTGATTTGTGGGTCATTGAGGCAATAATATTGGGTCAATCGTAGTAAATAAATTTTTTTTGTGAGGTATAAATTTATTGTTTATAATATTTTTGAAGTTATATTTCACATTTTTATAGAATTTATACTCTGTTAGGTATACGTTTGATTGTTAAGGACAAAAATTAAAATTCTGCTTATTTGAAAAATAATATTTAAAAATTAACTCATTTGAAAAACAAATCATGTAATTTCTTGGTGATATGTTTCGCGCTACTTTCTTGTCTATCCAAATAATTGAACACTTACTTAATTTCTTTATTTTAGGTAAAAATACATTGAGTAATAGTGTTTTGTATAAAACAACGTAGAGGATTGACCACTCACTTAATTTCTTTTATTTAGGTAAAAATATATAGGCAAATAGTATTTTGTATAAAATAACGTAGAAAATTGACCACTCACTTAATTTATTTTATTTAGATAAAAATACATAAGCTAATAGTGTTTTGTATAAAACAACGTAGAGAGTAAAACGAGACATTTTACTAATCATGACCAGCTTCTTAATTACTCCAAAGTTCAAACGATTTAAGATATAATATGTGAAGGGCCAAACATAACATTCATATTATCTTATAATATGAGGAATATAAACAAATAATAGTACTGTTTATGATAAACTTTCTTTAAAAAAAATCGTGTATTTTATGAAAACAACAAATGAGATTATATATTATTATTACAAACTTAGAGGTTGTTATAGAGTATCCAATCCCCAAATCTAAAAAATAAAATGATTAGAAATTAACAGAAAAATTCAGTATCTTCGAAGTCACATGTGCCATGGCCGATCATTTTGGCTTTATTATGTAACGTTTTTTTTTGTGTGGTTTATCACTCGAACATTTTTAACGAAATTTCTAATTTTGTCATGGACTTTTTTTACTTTTTAATATAAGTTTCACTCTTCTAAACATTGCAACTTTTAAAAGCCCTGTCTCACATTTATCTCTCTTTTTTTCCATGAATAAATTTAATCACATTGGTAGAGAGCACTAGTACATACTGATAAAGCTAAAAAAATATAGAATATTAATTAATTAAATCGTAAAGTTAAAGATGACATAATTTATCTAATTAATTGTATTGCGCTAATTACGTACAATTCCCACTTTTTCAAAAGATTGAAGTTAGATATTCTTTTGAATAAAGTTATTTACAGATTAATTGTTAAACTAAAACTGGACGAACCACAATTAAACAGGCAGCTAAGTTGACAAATCAATTAAAAGTAATTTAAAGATATTTTTGGTCATAATGTCTGCTAAACTAATAATTTTGAGTTAGTTAAAGTGAAAAAGTACCATTATGGAGAATATATAATTAATTATTAAGTGATAGATATTTGATTTCCATTCAGCAAGCATCACTACTGTTCTTCGTAGAATTATTAGGAGTTAGATACATAGTGAGTGGCGTTTAAATTAAAAATATATTGGAAATTGTCACTCAAATCATAAGGTGACATTAGTCCATAGATTGAAGTAGTGTGATCACAAAATTAATTTAGATAAATTTTTTTTTACTTAGAGAGATAATGTTGCGTCCGACTGATCATAGTGGTGCGAGCAGTAGCGAAACTACAAACATATAGGTTGACTGGTATACTTTTATTTGTAAGGGTGCACAACTAAATATATATCTGTTCCTCAAAATATATTCATATACATAATTTTTTTCAAAGTTGCCAAATGCACATACACCCACTTTTTTGCTTCTTGTTGAAGTGTGATAACAGACTGCATTTGAGTCGAATGTATCTTTAATAGACTTACAATCATAACAAAAAGGAAACACCAACGATAAGAAGTACTTGAGAAGATTTAAATGGTCTCCAATTTTACTTATAATAACACAAGCATGATTGATTTTGTTACTCAACAATATGGACAAATACATAAGTAAATACTGCAAAAGAATTCAACGATGAGATTTCTTCTTCTTTTTTGTACTGGTAAACTTCATGATTCAACTATTATATTATATATAATATAAACATAAGGCGATTAAAGTAGGCATTTTTCCACTCTTGAGAGCTAAATTTTCACATTATCCAACAAGTGTAAGAGTGTATGGAATAGGGGAATATACAAGCACTGCATATGTTTATACGAATTCTACCAAAGGTCGAAAGCATGTGAATTCCACCTTCAACTTTACACACATTTTGCACAATGCAAACGATTGTATCGCAAATTTGGTTCTTGCTGATTGACCGAACTGAACTTGGTGCTCATCTGGCTACCTGCATATTTATTAAATACAAACCAGTAAAATCATATATCATCAACCCAAATATCTTTCGAAAAGAGCACATAAATGAATTCTTTCCTATGAATCTGCAGAGAATGCCTACCTTGCTGTTAATTCTGATATTCCAAGCATCATTCTTAGGTCCATACATAGGGTCGCCGACAACATAAGAAGATGAAGGAACATAACTCTTCAATAGTGGGACTCTGTCGGGAATATAATCATCATCGCTCTCATAATAACACCTTTCCTGATGTGGTCCTAGAGCTTTGAGGATCATTGCCAATAATATAGTTAGCCCCTGCACATGGAAAGATATAGGCAAATGGTCAAATAAGCAAGAATATGTGGGGGGGGAGGGGGGGAGGCTGAAAGGACTACAACCCCTGATGTGAGATTTTACAACCACCTGATCAAATGAGATGAGCAAATTAAGCTTATATGGTACCCAAAACAAAGAAAATTTCATCAGATATTAGGAGGAGCGGAAAAGTATGCTAAAGCACTAGGGCCTATTACAAAGAAAATCCAACAGATACACATTCTGGTCTAGTAAGTAGTAACAAATTCCAGCCACATGAATACACAATATTATTATCAGACAAATACATGGGATTGGCTGGAAAAACATCAACTAACCTTCTTTCTCATCAACAGCCAAATCTAAGTTACAGTATAGAAGGCAGAAGACTGGAGAGATGCAGGAATGGTTTAAAAGAACAGCTCTTAATTGTAATAATCATTTGGAACTGGTTTATCTCACTCATTTCAGACAGCTATGTGTGCTAATGATAAATCATATAAAGGAGTCAATTTGAGTAGTTATATTGCCAAATAAAAAAAGAACAATTTATCATAGTATTGTAGTATATGAGTGTGGAAGGAGACAGACCTGCACAGTCACTACTGACAAGCCAATCCATTTACAGATGTCGAAGTTATCTTTTATAAAGTGTTTGAGTTCATCGAAATTCGCCGTCGTGTCCTCAGGGAAGTCCTGGTCAGGTCAAATCAAATACAAATCAATATCTGTTCACTAAAAAGCTCTATATCTAAGATCAAAATATGTGATGTGTGTTTTAATTGCAATACCTCTTGCCAGTTTCTGTTAAGGAATACATCTACCGTCACAGCTGCTTCGATCATGAGAAGTAGGAAGACAAAAACCATGTACTATACCACTTAAGGAGAAACATCACTGTGTTAATGGAATAGCCACTCAATGATGCAGGATTTTAAATTACATAGCCTTACACAAAACCCGGAGACGTACATATTAAGTAACTTAACTGAAGAATCTTAAAGAAAAAAGACCACTTCTGATATACCACTGCCAAGTTGAATACGGGCATTCATCTTAATCCTAATAGTTTCAAATTAGAAATCATTCCAATCTCCCATATCAAGTCTTAGAAGCAAGTCCAAGTTCTCAAGCTTCCGCAGAGCAGAAGGACTAATATCAAATAAAGAAATATGCTGAAAAGGTAGCGGGAACAATGACGCTTAAGCATCAAATCCAGAAAGTGAAGAAGAAAGCTTGCTTGGGTGAAAGAGCATAGCACCCATGAAAAATGATGTTTAATTCTAACTTCTCACACATGGTCAATTGCAAAAGAGTCTCTCTGTTTTGTCCTGTCCTCCTCAATCACAGGTGTAGAGATTATATCAAACCACAAAACGAAATAGAAATGGTAATCACAAAGAAAGTGATAATTGTTAATTGTTCTTTCACTGAAAATTATATCAATAAACAGAACTTAAGTCACATGCAAGTAGCATTGACAGAAGTAGCAAACAAGAGTATCGTTTATTCTCATTAGTAGAGCATGAGGATTCTGCAGTCCAAGCTAGATATAGAATCAACACAATTTCCTCCTAGAAGGTGAAGACGGTAAAAAGCATCCATTGATCAGCTAAACTACTAGCTGATTACTACAGAGTAGGATGAAACTTGTCCAGGCAACTTTCTCAAAACAGACTCATCTCCACCCTGACACCCACAACCCCTCTACGAAGAAAACAACAAACTAAAGGCAGCTGAAAAGACGAAGATCAATCAACATTAATCAATTAAAAGTAAAATAATTGAAAGGATACAATATATAAGCAACAGCCATTAGCAGTCTCTGCAGCAATGTGACCCGAGCAAGTGACTATGGACAAAGTTATTCCAAGACCAAGTGTTGCGTAAATGAACCTACATTAGACAAAAGTTGTGTCACTAAATTTACAATACGAATATCCAAATTTAAAAAAAATAGAGCAAACATCTGACAGCTTATGAAACATGGGAATATCAAAATCTTGACAATTATCATTCTCAACACCATTGTATGAGTGTGAAATTCTACTATCAAATAAAGAAACACCATCGTTTTTTAACTGAACAAAACTAAAAAGAGAACAAAGAAAAAGAAAAGGTCTGGGTGGTTTCTACATCTACTTCCATAGGCAGTCAATTTCTTATTATAACTGCTTCCATCAAGCATTCCATTCATGATGCATGATATCGATATCCTCATATCTATTCGTTTTAAGGTAATAAAATGATTCAAATCACAGTTGGTCCTAGATCATTGTAAAGATAGTCTAAGTATAACCAATGGTGTGGCCTATTATTGGTACCTATACTAGTGGGATGATGCAAGCTCTTAGTAGAATAGTGGAGTTTGTGCCGTTGTGCAAGGCGTGTGACCCGAAGTCCGCTCTGTAAGGTCTTACTGTAATGGATCCTATGAGTAATGGGATACAGAGGATTCACATAGCTGGGGTATAGCTAATTGAACATGACTCCCGGAAATGAACTTCAATAAAGCAAAAGCAAATTAACATCCCCACCCACTTTGTATCCCACCGCATCCAATAAGAAGAAAACACACAAATCAAAAGTTAGAGCAAAGTAAGGCAGCAAAAAGAACTCCAATACCCAAATTCTTTTTAAAAAAAGTCCTAGCTTTTGTTAAAGCAAAAAAGAGCAACAAAGATTGTCCCACTATCACGTAAAGTGACTAACTTTCATAAAGCTCACGCACATACTGTAAGAAAGTGAAACAACATTTTACCATGGTGCAGGGGAATCAGGTCCAAAGAAAGGAGGAGGATAAGGACCCATCTGCTTATGCCAAACCCTAAACATCCAAAGAGCATACAAAATCATCGCCATTCCTACCATTCCAATAACCGAATTCACCACTTTCAACAATGACTGCATACAACTCCTCGCCATCCTCGTCATATTTTGCTTTCCCCCTTTTTCAACGAAAAAACGATCGGAAATTAACAATTCAACTGAATATAATTCCTGAAAACCCTAACCCTTAATTGATGTTAATTGCTTTGTTCTTAAGGGGGTTAGGGTTGTTGGAATCGGAGACGACGACGGAATCGGAGACGACGACGGAGTCGGAGAAATTTGAAAGAATTCAGTGATTGAATTTGTCGCCGATTACCGATTGAGCTGACGTCGTTACCGTCTTACACGCAATTAATTGGGACAGTTGGCGTTCGGAGAAGAAAAAATGGAAAATTCTTATATTATTCAATTTCAATTAGCTAATTGTATGATTGAGTAAATTAATTTATAAATTATTTTTTAATGGTGTGGTCAGTCTTTTGATATTTTAAATATGGTTGAATAATTGTATGAGATGGATCCTTTCATATCAAAGTTGTATCGATCATTGATTAGGAAAGGTGATGAGATCTTAGTTGTAGTATTGTTTTTTAAAGGGAAAATGACAAATATACCCTCAAACTATCGTAAATGATATGTAGATACCCTTCGTCATATTTTTGGGACATTGATGTCCCTGTCGTCTAAAAACTAGAGTATATATACCCTTTATATTAACGGACATACACGTGCCTTAATCTTATCCACAGATCCGACATTTATTAAATATTGGATCGACGGATAAGATTGAGTCACGTGTCCCTATTTAGTCTTCCGTTAAAGTGAAGGGCATATATGCTCTAGTTTTTGGACGGCAGGGGCACCAATGTCCCAAAAGTATGACGAAGGATATCTGCATACCATTTATGATAATTTTAGGATATATTTGTCCTTTTTCCCTTTTCTAAATAACCTTTTTTTGAGAATTTTTTTAATAGATAATTTGTACAATATAAAACGTATTTAAAATATACATTTTTTTCAGATACATTTTATAAATAATTTTTGGGGAGCGTGGGGTGTATATTGATCTTTTATTTATCTTATAGAAAGTTTGTTTGCGACTGATCCTAGGATCAAGAAAGGTATTTCCAACACATATTTGAGAAAAAAAGAGAGTACAAATTATGATTAAAATGATAAAGAAAATAAAATTATTGGTAACCAAAAATAGTACTAAACAATAGTCAAAGTAAAAGAACAACAATAGTAATAAATTGAAAGATAAGATAATAATGAAATACTAACGAGAGAAGTATCAAAAACACCATTAAATTTAGCGCAAATTATTAGTTTCATTATTCTCGAACTATTGATAACCTTGAAAACACTTCTATTTAACTAACTAAACTTAGATATACCCCCGGTACACTCTCGATATGACACATGATATAACAAGTGGTCTCAAACTCTTATAGGAGCATGAAATTCTTAATGCAAATCGAGAGAAGTGTTGAAAACACCCCTAAACTTGATGAGAATTTAGGGGTGTATTTCACTAATGTTGCAAGATAGGGTGTATTTAGCTTGAGTATGTCAAGTAAATGTGTGTTTTTAAGCCTGTCAATAGTTCAAGGATGAAACTAATAATTTGCGTCAAGTTTAAAAGTATTTTCGGTACTTCTCTCTTCTAATAATGATATTCATACGGAGAAGATGGAGTATAGAAGGTGCTCTAAACTAGAAACATGTTTTCCAGTGAAGAAAGGAGAAACCATTTGGTTACCTACTAATTTACTTTCTACCCTAATTCTATAATATATAAAGTCATGTCCTTGGTGAGCTAAAGATAAACCATATCTTAGCTAATCACATCTCTCAATTTTTTTTCTCGATCTATCTCTACCTCTACCTCTCCTTAGACTTAACACTACCAACGGACTCTCGCATCTCCTCTTTACGTGCCCAAATCATCGCAATCTCACTTTCCGCATCTTGTCCACCACATAGGTGATAGGTCGTAGGCTACTCCATCTTGATATATATATATATATATATATATCTTTGTTTCTAATCTTATCTTTCTTGGTATGCCTACACATACATCTAAGCATCCTCATTTCCGTTACTTTCATCTTCTAATTAAACGTGCGAGTTCTTGACTTGCTAACACTCTGCGTCATACAACATAATTAATCTAAGAATCACTTTATAAAACTTACAATCAAGTCTCGCTAGCAAATTAAAAATCCAAAATAATTTTTTTAGGAAGAGCAGGAAAACAACGTAATGGAATAGTCATAGTTTGTTAATGATGAAGTTTCTCTTTGGTTCATAAAATTCCATCAAGAAACATTCTTCTGCACTTTTTTTCTTGAACTTACATTCTAAATATATAAAATGATTGCCTGTAACAAGAAGTTGCTGTGGTGTAGTGGTTATCACGTTAGTCTTACACACTAAAGGTCCCCAGTTCGATCCTGGGCAGCAACATTATGTTTTTTTTATTGCAACTTCAACTCATCATGCCTAGCTCGATAATAACAAGTTGACACTTTTCTATTGGACCTTCAAAGTGTTTTTTTTCCTCCTTAACAAAGGCAACTCCGTATCTAAGAAGACTCAAACCCGAGACTTTAATTAAGGAATAAGGATGAAAGAATAATTATCACTCTGTCACAATCCTTGTTGCTCCTTCAAAGTGTTACAAGGCAAGGCAAAGCCTATGTTTCTCATTTGGCATAATACATAAAAACATGTAATTTAACTTAATTTCATATGATATCTATGCCTCCTCATTTTAAGTGTGCATAAATAGACATTTAAATTTATATAAAATTAAATTTGATTTCATATGATATCTAGGCCTTCTCATTTTAAGTATGCATAAATAGACATTTAAATTTATATGAAACTAGTGAACTTAACCGCGCGAAGTTAGTAAAATTTAAAAATGATTTTTTGTAAATTAAATTGAAACAAATGAGAGAATTTAGTTTGTTTAGAGTCATAAAAAAAAATTACATATTAAAAAATGATACCAAAGAAAAAAATGAATTATCAAGATAAGTTGAAACACCACTAAAAATAATCATGAGAAAAAATATTTGTCATTTTGAATTAAATTTGTCCCGTATAAAAAATAAAACAGGACTATGATTCTATTTTGTGATATTGACTTCTTCATATTTTTTTTACTAAGGACATGCTATACATTTTAAATTTGATCAAGACTAATTTATTTGAAATGATGAGCTCAATGAAATAGTACAATTATTCTTATACATAACCAATATCAAATTACTCTTCTTTTATTCTAATTACCTTTTGAGAACAAAAGAGACAAAATTAAGATATAATATTAATTTCAATTTCTTGACATGTAGTTAATTTAAAATTTTCAATTTAAAAATAAAATAGAAGACAAAATATATAGTTGAACATAGTAACCTTCTTAATATTTTTGACATATGAATAATATTCTCTTATTATCCATTTACAAATATTATTAAGCTTAATTTTTAACTCTCAATTATGTATAATTGCACCTAAATGACAATGCTATCATTCATACTTCTATAGGACAAAAAAAATAAAAATAAAAATAAAGTTGCTATTAAAAATACTTCTTCTTTAGCTAATTAACTTATAAAGTTATAGAGATGAATGATGCATGAAACACAATAATATCATCCCATTGGATTGGAATAATTTCTTATTTTATTAAAAAACCGATATATGATGATGAAAATTTCAAATGCAGCTTTCCAACTTGAAGTTGTATTTCATGTTTGGAATTATTATTTCATCTCACTTTCCACTTTTGAAGTTATATTTAATTAAGTAAATTCAAGCACAAACATTATTTCAAATATTATTTGCAATAAGTATAATAAAATACGTCTCAATAATCTTCCTAAATATCAAATAACATGATTTTTTTTTTAAAAATCTTCTATGTCCGAACACCTACTTAAAAGGTGAAAAAGTTATTTTAGAGATGTTGAAATTGTGAAGGGACTTTGCATATTTAAAATTATATCTTGAATAAAGAATTTTGTAAGAACAATACTTTACATCATCTTTACTCGTTACGTTTTTTCTTCCCCTTGTTTGCTATCACGTCAATCGCCCATTGAATTTCGTTTTAAACACTATGTAACCCATAAAAAATCACCATAACATGCAAGTGAAATCAATATTAAAAAACAAACAAAGTAAGTAAGGACATAATTAAAAAAATCAAAAAGAAATATAAATATTGGCAAAGAATATGACACCATAATAACCTTTGAAAATTATAGAACTTCAATATAATTTTCAAATGTGTTTTGCTTATTTTCAACACGGATTCTGGGATTTTAAGTATAAGGCAGTGCTTTGATTTATTTTTTAAAATTCTTTCAGTTAAGCATGTTTTGTATTTCTCAAACATTTTCAAAATTAAAAAAGAATTTAAAAGCCAAAAATAACTTGAAATAAGTTAATTCAAATACCCACTTCAAACACACACTAAATAACGTGACTTTTGAATTTTTAAATTAGTAACGGTTCCTTCCCTTAATGATGAAATTAGGGAGAGAATGGTTATTATGAGGAAAGAAACAATTATAGCATTAATTTTTGGAATTGTGTTGTAGTTATAGCCTTAATTACTGAAAATGTAATGGCGTATTTTCTTTTATATTTAGGATTCAACAATTTTTTAAATTATAATGCAAGAAAAAACTTTAAAAACTGAGAAATTAGTTAAATATCTTGCTTGGTCTCTACATATTTTCCCTTTTAATTGAACAATATTAAATGTAAATAATTATTTATAAAAAAATTGATAGATTAACATTATTTTTTTGTACAATTAGTTTAAGAAATATATAAAATGTTGTTCAATTTATTTTTTTTAAAAAAGGAAAATCTAATTACATTAAAAAAAATTGCAGTTCTTATTAAATTATAGTAACTTATTTCTAGGAATACATAAATAAAAGGAAAGAAAAAATAACAAAGAAAGGAAATGAAGTGATTTAAGGACATTATATAAATAACATTAATGATAAGATTAAGGTAAGAAAAAGTAAAAGAAATTAATAGGTGGTGGTGATAGAAATTAAATATGGTCATTTTTTATATTTTATAAAATTTTAAGATAATTTTTTTAGTCTATTAAAATTAGAAAAAATGTCAAAAACAAAATAAAATTGAGGCGTAATTTTTTTCCGAAGAGTAGCTTCATTTTTGAGGAATTATTATTATTATTGTTCAAAAAAAATTTTAAAAAAAGAGGCAAATCAAATTCTGTAAAATTTGTTTTGCAATTCTTATTAAGTGATAATAACTTATTTCTAGGATAAATAAATAATAAACAAAAACAAAGAAAGGAACAAAAGTGATTTAAGGAAATAATATCAATAACATTAATGATGAGATTAAGGAAAGGAAGTAAAAGAAATTAATAATAGTAATGATGGTAGGAATTAAATATGATCATCTAATTTTAATGTTTTATAAAATTTTAAGGTAAATTTTTAAATCTTTTAAAATTAGAAAGAATATCAAAAATTAAAATAAATATCGAGGCATAGTTTATTATTGGAAGAATAAGTTCATTTTTGAGCAATTATTTTTTTTAAATGTCAAAATAATTGATAAAAATTAATAAATATTAATATTAGACTAAGATAAGTGTCGCATCATATTTTTTATTTCAACTTATTATTACATATAAATATAAATCTTTACAGAAGAGATGATTAAAAATTAATAAATCAAATTCTGTAAAAAATACATGTACAATTCAGAGCTATTTTGAGATTAACTCCCTTCCCTTGAAAAAAATGAGATCTGAATAATGATGGAGGGCTCACACGGCGCTAGCTTTCGTAGAGAGTTGCTTGATAGGACTATTCTTTTGCACGAATTTTTAATCTGATCAGTTGAGCTGAAAAAAATATTTAAAAAAATGTCATAGCGGAAGACAGATACAAATCCATTATTAAAATGGATATAAAATTATAATTTGAAGGAAAAATAAATAAAGCAAGGATTATTGATAAAAAAAATGCGATTTAAGAAAATAATATAAATAACATTAATATGAAATTAAGGTAAGAAAGTAAAAGACATTAATAGAATTCATGATGAAATGAACTAAATATAATCATCTTTTCTTTTAAAATTAGAAAAAAAAATGCCAAAAGAAAACTATAATTAAAAATAAATAAGAAAAAATAAAATAAACTTTTAATTAAAGGCACATTAAAAATTAAGACAAAAAAAAAGGAAGTAGTAGAATAAAGAAGTCTAAAAAAATAATATAAGCACTAATTTTGTCTTCTTTTAAAATTACAAAATAGATTTTTTTTGGTAATTCTTCTTCAATGAATTTCATAAATGGATTGATTTTTGTCCAAATAATTCTTCTTACCCCTTCAAGCACTAATCACTCTTCCTATTAATTTTCAACTAAATTACAAAAATTTCTCTCAATATATATCTCCTTGTAGGAGGAATGAACATTCTTTCAAAAAGTCTTTTATTTTAAAGGAATTTTGATACATGACATTTCTCCTTTCAATATCTTCACAGAAATCATGAGATACTTTCTCTTTAAAAAATTACAACGGCTAGAAATACTCGACATTTCAACATTGAAATTTGATATCTGGATATTCATCATCATCGTCGTCGTCATTGTCATCATCACTACATTAGAAGAAGAATGAGAGGCAAAGTGAATGATTTCATTGTTGTTGGTTCCAAATACTCAAATATGTTTACTTTATAGGCTAAACAAATATAAGCAGTTATGAAAAATGAAAAGTTTTTTATCTTTTCATCTTCCATTTACTTAAATTTATATTAGTGTAATGGATATTTTTTAATCTTTTCATCTTTCATTCACTTAAATGTAATGTATTTAAGTACTTTCAGTTTTTTAAAAATACAAATAAAAAAAAATAATATTCAGCTTTATATATAGATGGAACAGGTAAATATCTCGTTGCTCAATTCTTATTTTACCTAACTTGTTTTTAGCACTTAAGATATATATTATTGGGTTATTGAATACTTTTGTTCAAATATCTAAGTATGCAATAACCCGAGAACGACAAGTATTTGACACCCATTCTCCGGCCTAATCCAGACACCGCAAATCTCTACCCTCACACTGAGCTCAAAGTGTTGCCGGAAGTCGAATTAGAGAAATATGAACGGGTTACTTGTCCGTGGACCTGCAATTTGTCTTTCATCTCTGAAATTTACTCAAGATTTTCACAATCATTTGTACCCTTCCAAGTTCTTCCGATCAACCGCTTATCCCAAATGCAATTGCATAAAAAACAAGGTCCCCCAGGTACTTTCTCTTTCACCACTCCCCTTTTCCCCCCGTATTTTGGCATTGTTTTTTTTGGAACCCCAGTATAACTCGCAGCCGATACAATCTCTGCCAGAGTCCTCTGTCCTTCGGGTGAGTACTCTATGATGAACATTTTATGCGCACTGGGTAAACCCCCATTGTGTAATAGCCTGCAAACCACACAGAGATGTAAACCGCACTAGACAAGCCCTATGCGACAGGCTCGACTCAGAAAACATTGAGGGGATCGATCCCGAGTCATTCGTGTGAATAACCACCCTCCAAACCAACCGAGTTATCCCGAAGGACTATTTTGGCATTGTTAATATAATTATAAATATTGCAAAAGAAAATTGATAGAAATGAAAGATTGGTATAAGCAGAGAACATTTATCTAGTATGGGTTTCTGTCTTTCACTATAATAATCTGCACATTTTTTCATTCTGAGAGTTTATTTGACTAATTTTAAAGCAAAATTGGATTAATCCAGCTCAATATTCTAAAAGGAAAAGGGTCTGAAAAATACTCTAACTTTGATCGAAATTGTTGTTACGATACCAAACTTTATGGAGGACCTTTTATACCTGTACTATTTAATAGTGTATGTGGACACGTTACTATTTATAATTATGCAGTATTTATGATGTCCACATGGATACATATATACCTTTAAAATACACTATTAAATAGTGCAGGAGGTAAAAAGTTCTTTCCAAAGTTTGGTATCGTTACAGGAATTTCAGTCAAAGTTCGAATATGATTCAGACCTTTTTCCCTATTTTAAAAGTAAAAAAGAATTAGATGTTCGATGTCAATATGATGAAAATATACGTTTTAAAATGTTGGTCCAAAGGGCTAGGTAAAACTAGGATGTAGGGAGTAGTTAATAAATTAAGATTTCTATGTAATATTTTGGGTCATTTTTTATTCTTGATGTATCATGCTTCAAAGACAAGGTAAAGCCCAATAAACAATGAAAATGTCGAAAGGCAATTTCTCGAATTTTTTATTGATGTGTAGGGTGTTGAATTTGAAATCTAGTAGCTTAGATGAAATAGTAGTGAAAACAAGTGGAGTAGAGGCGAATCCAGGATTCAGAGTCAAAGTTATTTTTTTTTTAAAAAAAATATACGTTCTTTTTGCATATGTTTATGTGGAATAAGCTGAAAGCAATAGGTTCAGTTGAATCCACCAAAAACAGCTAAATCTGCCTCAGAAATGGAGGGGGAGGGAGTACATACGGGGAGATGAAAAAGGTAGTTACTAGTTAGTTTGGAGCTCTGCAGCTGCATAGCTGCTATGGAGCTTGTTTTAAGACCATTCTACCTTTAATGACAAGTTTAATGTAGCTTCCCAAAACTTGAACAATTTGACATGTTATTGTTAGTCATTGTTGAGTAAAGGGCTGGACCAGACTCTATTCCGACATAAACGCGGGCTACTTGGGGGGTTCTAACTTTCTATGGAGAATTTGTACCAAACACTTCGGCCTAAAGGGAATGAGCAGCAATGATATGAGAAGATGAGGTGCCTCGGCCAGCCCAATTTATTTAAGAAGAAACTGCATCCAGGATGTTCCAGGTGTGCTTTGAGCCCCCTCATTTCATAAATTGAAGCAAAGATTTAGGATTTTCTCTGATGCTACACAGGAACAAATAAAATAAGTGAGGACAGACTATGGATCACATTGTTGTGATTTTTTGTCCAAACAATAGGTAATTTGAAGTAAATACCGTCTTTGAAATTGGAACTCTGGAAGCAAAAAGCAAATTTGCATAACAGATGATATGGAGTTATCATTGATTCATCATGGCAAATTATTTGATGCACACAGATTATGAATAGATCAAAACTCCAAAAGGACAATAAACCCAAGCAGGTAGCTAAAGTCTTAAAGCCATGAGAATATCATGTTTGAACTAAATATGATCCCAAAAGGAATGGTCACTAGTGTTTGAGGCACGGCAGAAAAGAGGTCTCAGGTGTTAATCCTAGTTACAACACTTGATATCAATCCATCTTCTCTCTTTGGTGGACGGGATCACCCTGGAAACCCTATGCTTGTGGTCTGAATAGTCTGCCAGGTGGTTAATCGAGGCATGAGCAAAATAATCCAGGAACCATCCATATCAATTGGTCGAGAGACTTAACCTGCAGGAAATATATTAAGCAGATAGATGGCTCCTCAGTACTCCATGATGTGGTCATAGGATGTTCTGAGCTTTTCAGTTATTCAGTGTATTAATAGATTCTGTCGCGTAACTAATAAATTGAATCAAGTTGAGAAAGGAAGCACCAATGTGTGGGGTAACGTGGTTCAAAACCCAGTCGAACTTTCTTGAAAATAGTTGCTCGTATTTATAAGATCAAACTAGTTCCACTGATTAATCAACATGGAAATGGATAGTCACGAAATGGTTGGTGATAAAGCAGAGCTTGTACTCAGTTTTCTTTCCAAAATTTGTGCAATATTTTCATTCAGAAATATAAGTGAACATTTTTCAACTTAATAGGGATTCTCGGTCCTTAAATCAGATACTCCTTGTGATAGGGGAAGTTTGTGGAGCAGCATGGCTTTCTACCTGTTCAGTGTGCATGTTCCTTTAAGTTTTGGTGGCTTGTCTGCCGTTACCAGCATACTGCATTGTTCAGCTCTTGATCCACAGACCGAGGTGAGTAAGATTTCTTTGTAACGTTATAAACTATTATTATTCTACTGCTATGAGCTAGTTTAATGAATTGTGATTAAGTTAAAGAGATATACGCATAATTTCTCGTGTTCTGTGTTGCTCTTGTGACTGGCTCAAAGTAAAAAAATCATGCATCTTTCATTTCCTTGTTGGGCACAGAAGTTCTTACTCTTATAAATTAATTCCATCGAACCAAATTTGTGGAACTCAGAAGGGAAACATATTGCACTCGGGTAGTAGAATTTGAAACGTCTAAATTCTCAACTAGAAAATAGTCCGTTAACTTGTGATTTTAATCAATTTGATGGTACCGTTTCTTGTTTTTCACCACAGGCATTATCCTTAGTTGTACTTCAGATGTTAGAGCTTATTGTGGTTCTGCTTCTTTTAAGATGTACCAGTAATCCCCAATACAAGCTTCATGATTTCTTTCAAGAGAAGCAACCAACCAGAGAAAGGAACTGGTTACTTGCGTCAGCTCTTGGCTTTGCGTTCTTGGTTCTTTTGGTTTTCGTAACATCAATTATCGCTGACACGTTGGTTGGTACCAAGGTAAGTTGTTTTCAATTCCTTTTTCAGCTGCAATATCAATTTGATTGTTGAAACGTTTAGTGCATTTGTTGCTGAAACATATGTTTTAGCTTAGAAGTATGCGAAACTAAAGCACTAGACAAGTTAGTTGATTTTGAATGTGTATGTAATTGATCGAGTCATTTGCATTTTAAGCTTGTTCAATCTAAAAGTATCGTGGGAGATAAAGTAGATGTGCATTTACAGATGCATTTTCTCGTTAATCTTCATCATACTGTCTCGCTATATGGTGTGAAAAAGTGAATATTATTTCATGAACTTTGCAGGAAGTTAACAATCCAATCTTGAAGGAAATTCTTTCGAGTGGTCCAATATCGATAACATCATGCATTCTAGTCTACTGTGTCATCACCCCGTTGCTAGAAGAAATCGTCTACAGAGGTGTCTTCTTAACCGCGCTTTCCTCCACAATGAAATGGCAGGAAGCAGTGATTGTTAGTTCAGTAGTTTTTAGTGCAGCTCACTTCTCTGCTGAAAATTTCATACAATTATTCATCATAGGTTTAATCCTTGCATGCTCTTATTGCTGGAGTGGAAACTTAAAGTCTTGTATTGTAATTCATTCATTATACAATGCTTTAACCTTACTAATAACATATACATCATGAGTTGTTGATAATGAATTTCTCTTCTTGAACTGTTATTTTTTCGTAATAGTGCATTCATTATCTCAAAATTCTGTATACGTGTATGAACTCACATCTAATTATTATTACGTGGGAGAACATGGAAATATGATTATGTTAAAGGGAAGTATAGTTGTTATTGAGCATTTGCCAGGTGAGATTTGATTCAAAAGGAGTCGTTACTCTTTAAAGTTTAAAATCCTTTTAAGAAATTTGGCTACGTTTAATGCGTTGAAGCTGTCAATGGAATATACTAGAAGCAGAAGGCCCACTTCCCACCCGTTGCTTCAAGAAACATAACTTTTTAAAGAAAAAAACAGTCCAACTTTATTTAGTACGCATTAGGATCAAACGTTTATCATTATATCAAAAAATATAATTGACAAAAAAGACGTAATTTCATTTCTTGACTAAGTTCATTATGCAAGTGTTATGTTTGATCATGAATCTGATAATTCGGACCATCCAACCCCCTCGTGAGCCTTGTCATAGGTTGATGTTGACATTACCCAACAATCCCCCTCCCAACACCTACCTCATATGCATCATGTTGCTCTTCGGAATCAAATTCATAATTTTATCTCTAATACCACTTGTTAGGATGAAACGCTTATTAGTATGTTAAAAGCTATAACTGATAGCAAAAGCGTCATTTCAATCATGACTTTGATCCGGACCACCTACCCTTCTTATGAGCTTTGCCATAAACAGAAGTTACTTTTAATTTTATTTTTTTCAAAAAAAATATCTATGACCTTTTTTTAATATATAAAAGAGTTGAGTTAAACATGAAAGATTTTTATTCTTATACATAAAATATTTCTTTTTTTTCATTTAATTTATAAGTAGCAATAAATTTCATTTTCTAATAAATATGTGCAAGCTGTATAGAAATGGACAGGCATTCATATTTAGCTGGTTCAAATGTAAACAACATGTCTCGCAAGTCGTTGGTTACCCACATGCCACACGTGTTGTGGTGCACTGGTGTGTATGTTTTATCCTTAATTAGAGGTCTCGGGTTCAAGTTTTGAGTATGGAGAAAATCCTATTAGGAGCACTACTCCAAAATAGGCTCTACAATATGCGATCTAAATTTAATCGAAATTTCAATATAAATTTTGAAGATCGGGTGAAAAATCAAAAAAAATATCGTTAGGTTTATGCTGCCATGAAAAAGATTTTCTATCTGAAAACTTTTTGTTCAAATTTTATTCATAGGTGGTCCCTAAGAGGTCCACACAGCGCTCAATGACCACAGTTTCCGCTAAACGTATTCAAATATGCCAAGTAACAACATTGACAACTGTTTTAAGCGATATTTATTCGCATTCGATATTTATAAAAATTTATTATAAAAATAGTATTGATAGAGATAAATCAAAGTGTTTAGATATGTAATTTTAAAGTTAAAGCGGTTAGTTACTAACTATTTCTTCTGTTCAATAATAGTCGTCTATTTTTTATTATTATATTACACTTTAAATATATTAAATCAAATATTTTGGGAAATGTATTAGATGTTGAATACACCAAGAGTAAAATAGACGCAAAAAAGAAAAATTATTTCTTAATTTTTTTATATTGGATAATTTTTTTTAATATACGAAACAAGTAAAGATGGACGGAGAGAATAATAAAAAGAATCCTGGTCCCTCTGGAACAGCGCAACGTGTATATCTATTTGATGCGTTGGATTCCACTAAGCCCCAAATATTTCTTTTATATAAACGTTGTTATCTTTCACATTTTGCTTTGAGACCAATAGAAGCTTACATACATTCTTGAAATTTTCTTTTTTATTCTCTCTTTAGAAACACTTTGAAAGAGAAAAAATGGGTGGGTTTGAGAAACAAGTTAAAGAAAGAGCAAAAGAGTTGAAGACCCTTTTCAAAAAGGGTGTGAAAGTTGTTGGAGAATCTTGCAAGAAGGGTTGGCACAAGGTCAGACACATGAGGAGTTGATTTTTTATTTTTTTAAAAAAAAAATAGATGAAAAAGATTTATTGTTTGTTTTTTCTTATCATTTTGTGATTTTGAGGGGTTTTGGAATTTGGGTTTGGGATAGAGTTGGTTTTTGAGATTTGTAGCTAATTTGGGTGTTGAATTGTAAACATTTCTCTTTTGTAATATCTTTTTTGGTAGGGTTTGTAATTGTTTTGAATTTGTGCTATTGGAAGTGCTACCTTGGTATTAATTTATCTATTCCTGGGGTCTATTGAATCGTTTGCTTGCTGTGAGGCAGTGGCGGAGACGGAATTTTCATCGAGGGGTTCAAAAAGATAAGTAAGCACACTATTAGTATACATATAAGCGGAGCGGGTCAAATATAAATGGGTCGGATCAGATATAAGCAACTAAAAAAAATTCAACTCTACCTCAACACAAACAATAAAATCGAGTAATTATATGTTTGACATAACATTAAAATAAGTATGAGAGAATGTATTTTTTTAAACTATAATTATGGGTCTTGTCTCTGTCATTGTTGTATACAAACGTTATTTAATTTTTGAAACTAACTAAGGAATACTTCTAAATCCGATCATATTGTAGCAATAAAATTTGCGTCGAGAAAATAATTATCAAGATTGAAAAATATCGCGACAATTGTATTTATTTATAAATTTTAAATGATTACTCTTATTTATTTAATCTTACTTATAATTATATTATTCCTTAATCAAATATAAATTAAACGTTTGACTTAAAATGAGTATGAGAGAATGTATTTTTAATTTTAATTATGACAACA
>JAJONZ010026001.1:0-25015 GCA_029582445.1 Solanum paucissectum
AGATGAATATACTTGTGCATTTAGAGAATTTTATTATAAAGGAACATATAGTACGGAAGAAAGTAAAGAAATAAGGAAACTATATTTTACGAAATTACCCGAACCTTTTAGTTCAAAAATAATAAAAAGTTGGAATGAAGCAGGATTAACATATACCCTAGGAGCTAGAATAAAATTCTTACAAAGATGGTTCATAGAACTATGTGAAAAACATAAAGAGGAAATTAAAATGATTTCCGTACTTAGAATACGGGTTTAAGGGTTAAGGCTTCAAGGTACGACGCCCCAAGTAACACCCAAGGGGTCCTTGAGGAGGACCTCAAAACAGCCTTAAAAGCTGTCAAAAATAGGCAACCTACGCTTGGCCACCTACTGGCCGTAGGTGGACCCACGCCCCGTAGGTTGGGGTCGTGGGTCAACGCCTCTGATGGCCTGCAATTTTCAGACCTCACCTACGACTTGCCAGTGCACCCCATAGGCCCACCCATGGTCCGTGAGTGGTGGAGTCGTACGTCTTGGAAGATTTTTAAGTTTAGTTTTTAGTTAGGGCTTTGGGGGTTAAGTTAGGAATTAATTAGGGGTAAGGGAGGTTGATTAGTTAGTTATTTAACAGCTTATAAATACCTAATAGACTCCTAAACTAAATCATTTTAACTCATTAATCTAAGACCCCAAATTCTCTCCAAAAATCCTCTCCCTTGAAGTAAAGAAGAAGAAGAAGAAGAGAAGAGAAGACGGAAGATTTTCCTCCATTGATGAGAGATTATTTAGGGCTACGAATTGAGGTATTTTAGCTTAATCATATATGGTTTCTTCCACCCATATATCCCCCTAAGTTTTTCCCCAATTGTGAAGTCAAAAACCCAATCTAGCTAGGGTTTCCTTCTACATTGTGGGTAGGGTTTAGGTAAGATTCCAATCTAGTTGATAATGGCTAAATATGATTGTATTAACATTGAATTATTATTATATGATGATTTTATGTGAAATCTATGATAAATCCTAGTCTAAATTGATGAATGTGATAATTATGGGTTCATGCCATTAGAGATGAAATTGAACGTTCAAGGTTGCTCTTGTTAAATCAATGTAATGTGTAGTAATTTTTCAAAGTTAGAAGCATATAATCATGAATTGAACTAGACCTTATTGAATATGATTGATCTTGGCTTTTAATGTTGGATTTGAACCTTTATGATCAATTGTGACTAGAATCACCTACTAATGAGGGATGTGATAATAATACCTTGAAATCTAGGTATAATGAAGCTAATAAGAAGTAAATCTTTGAGTATAGGGCTTGTTGTTATGAATGTTGATCACAAGGATTTTAAGAGTAAAAGCCAATGTAATGAACTAGATGTGTTAAGGCTTTGAGAGTAAAGTCTAAATGAGAATAGAACTCTAATAGGTAGAATTGTGGTGAAAGGCCTACACTCACCTAACCTACCTTATAAATGCTTGAAAGGGTAAAGTGATGGAATCACTTGAACATGGATTGATTGTCAAGGACATCCTTCCATGAGACATGAATGTTAAGCAAGTCTTAAAAAGTAAATCTTGGAGTGTATGCTTGGCCCCAAGTGGATATTTCTATGAGATGGAGTGTCACACAAGAGAAGGTCCGGGCACCAAGTAAAAAGGAGAACCACCTAGTTGATGTGAGGACTATCCAAGTTGAAGGGGGGACTCTTAGGTTGTAGAGTGTTGGTTTTCCCAAAGTTAGGTCTCATGAAATTGAGTGTTACACAAGATAGGGTCCGGGATCCAAGTAGAAAGGACAACCACACCTAGTTGATGTGAGGACTATGCAAGTTTAAGGGGGAACTCTTACGTAGTAGAGTGTGGGTTTTCCCAAAGTTAGGTATTATGAGATGGGAGCCATCACATAAGTTGAGTCAAGGTTCCTAGTAGCAATCTCCATATTAAATGAACAAAGACATGCTTGAAGAAGCATCGTATGGTGTTCTAAAGAATAAATGAACTTAGACTTACTTAATGAAGTAACACACGGTGTTCTAAAGTTAAAGAGAGGAACTAGGTTCCAAACCAAGAAGCATTAGTATGAGGACCTAAATGTGGTACTTAGCATGAATAGTATTATGGGATGCTATGCATGAATTTCACAAGTATGACTTGGGGTTGTTAAAGAAGATATTGAGGTAGGATTGTGCTATAGTTTCCTTTGTTGCTATAATGTGAGATATTTCTTTAGTTATGAAAGTTAACCTAATAATGAGGCCAAAGGAGGGTAAGTATGACTAAGATGACTTCAAGGTTATGCTTAGTGTGGAAGGTAGTATGGCATACCTTTCATACATTGCACAAGTGTGCTTTGAGGTTACTTAGGAGTATAGTAACCTTATGGTAGAGAAGCTTAAGACTTGACCATGCATATATGCTATGATTAAGATGACATAAAAGGAATACTTGGTTTGGGTGGTATTATAGGATGCTATTCATGCTTTGCACATGTATGCTTTTGAGGTTAGTTGAGAATGGTTCTATTATGGTATAGATGACTAAGAGGAAAATGATGTTTATATGATGCTTATGTTGGAGACTTTGCTTATTATGATGATATTGTCTCTTATGCTTATGGTTTATGTTTCATGAAGTATTTCATATGATTTTGGATTATGTCTTATATTGACTAACCCTTGCCATATGCTCTTATGGTTATGCTAGCTAACATATTTAGTACATTTTGTACTAACACATACTTTGCCTACATTTTGATCAAATGTAGGGTTTCAGAGATTGAGTTCCTTTGGAGGTTAGGTTTCTAAGGAGCAAGAAGAGTTGAAGATTTGGTGAGTCCTCATAGCTTCAAGGACAAACCCATTATTTCCT
Source organism: Solanum paucissectum (assembly GCA_029582445.1). Taxonomy (NCBI): domain Eukaryota; kingdom Viridiplantae; phylum Streptophyta; class Magnoliopsida; order Solanales; family Solanaceae; genus Solanum; species Solanum paucissectum. The sequence continues at coordinate 2,854 of JAJONZ010026001.1, forward strand.
TTATGTCATTTCTTTATGTTATATACTTTGAATGGGCTGCATCCCAAGAGTTTTATTCAAGAGTTTAATGGATGATTTGAGACAAAGGTTTAGTAAAGACTTCCACTTTCTTTATGAAAATGTTTTCGATTATATGGTTCAAAAGAAATTTTTAAATTTTCCGTACTTTTCTATTATCTTATTTTATGATATGCTAAGGGCTTGTATGAGACCCATTCGGGGTCAAGTACGCCATGTTACGTCTAGGGGGTATCCGTAGGTCGTGACAAACTTGGTTATCAGAGCACAAGGTTTAAAATGGTTCTAGGATTGTCTCAAACCACGTCTAGTAGAGACTGGTTCATAAATGTGAAGCGCGTCACATTTATGAATAGGAGGCTATTGGATGCTTAGGAAATCTCACTTCTTCATTCACTAAGTCGTGCCATAGAGTTTGGCTTTAATCTTTTTCTAATCTATGCCCTATGGTTTTTCAGTGTATGGCTAATACAAGGGCTAATACTAGGAGAGATGAGGAAGGTGATGTGGAATAAGAGGTTCCCCTCCAAGTTCCACCACAAGCTCCTCCTCAAGTACCTATTGATGCGGGGGCTATGACAAATTTGGATATAAGGTCGGCTCTCCAAATATTGACTCAATCCATTACGGCCCAAGTCAATAGGGAAGTAGTTTCTTCGGCTAATAAAGTGAATTCCGCTGCTTTGAGGGTGAGAGAGTTTTTTTAGGATGAACCCTCTGGAGTTTTATGGCTCCAAAGTGGAGGAAGATCCTCAAGGTTATATAGATGAAGTGTATAAGGTTCTTGACATCATGGGATTGACTTCGTTAGAGAAAGAGGAACTAGCCGCTTATTAATTGAGGGATATAGCACAAATTCGGTATGAACAATGGAAATATAATAGGCCAGTAGAAGCGGGCCCAATAGAGTTGGAAGGGTTCAAGGAAACATTCCTTGATAGGTTCTTTCCCCTAGAGTTGAGGGAACGAAAGATGCAGGAGTTTATCAACCTTAATCAAGGTAGCATGAGTGTTCAAGAGTATTCCCTAAAGTTTACTCAACTATCCAAGTTTTCTCCAACTCTAGTGGCGGACTCAAGGGCAAGAATGAATAAGTTTGTGATGAGGGTGTCCGACTTGGTAGAAAATGAGTGTCGTTCGGCAATGCTTATCCCTAGTATAAATATTTCAAGTCTTATGGTTCATGCTGAACAAATTGAGGAACAAAAGCTTAAGAAAATGAATAGAGAGGTGAAAAGAGCTAGGACCGATGATGGGAACTTTTCTAATACTAAGTCTGATGGATAAGGTAGGCCTAGGACTAAACAAAGGTATTCCGGTCAAGATTTTTCCAACACCCCTAGGTTTGACCAAGAGAAGGGTAGTGGGTCTCCATTGCCCAAGTCTACTTGCTGCAAGTGTGGGAGGAGTCATTATGGTAAGTAACTAACCGGCATGGATGGTTGCTATGGGTGTGGGAAGGAAGGGCACAAAATAAGAGATTGCCCGGTTCTTAAGGCTAAGGGAAGGGAGGATAAGAAGGTTGCCTCTAGTGGTCCGGATGATAGTGCTCAAAAGAAGATTAGGTTTTATGCTCTCCAATCTAGAGAAGATAAAAAATGATCTCCTCATGTCCCTTTCGGTATGTGTTTTATGCTTTAGTAACTTCCGGCTTGCTTGTATTTTATGACTTGTTATGTTGGACCTTGATGTTGTTTTTAGTATAAATGAGCCTCATTGTTGCTTTCATGTGATAGAGGACGTTTAGAAAATTTGGTATAGGCTTACTCCAAAGGGGGAGATAATGTGTCTATTTAGCAAGGTTATTGTGTGTTTATGAGTTGCCATGATTTCCTAACATGCATGTTCATGAAAATGCCTAGGTCTCGTTAGAAATGACTTATATGCATTATTTTGCCTCATGATGTAGTGCATTTGAGTAGAGTTGCATATAGACCTCATGAGATGAATTAATGAGCATGCCTTAGTTTGGAGTTGAAAGATTCCTCCTTGAATGAATGCTTTTTGAGAGTAAATTTCATTTAGGCTCCATGAGTGTGTATTGAGAATGATTTAGTTAGGAGATGTTAGTTCCTCCTTGAGAATGAGTAAATAAAGAATTTTATGCATTTTGGGTTTGGTAGATGTAGTTCCTACTCCCTTGTGTTGCATTGACTATGTTTAATTTGGAATTGAAGTTTTCTTCCTTGGTTGTGTGCATTTAGATGTAGTGCATGCATGATGGGCTATTAGCTTAGAGTTATGACTTTAAGAAGTGTTTAGAATTGTCATTCGAGGATGAATGATCCCAAGGGGGAGATATTGTAATGCCCCGGAAACTAGTAAGTTGAGCTAGAGAGTTATATAGCTTTTCATAAAAGTTTTGGAGTGTGGTATGAGAGTCTAAGTCGTAAAAATGATTCACTTACTTAGAATAGGAGTTTAAGGGTTAGGGCGTCAAGGTACGACAGTCGTAAAAATGATTCCCGTACTTAGAATAGAGGTTTAAGGGTTAGGGCATCAAGGTACGAACCCCCAAGGACCACCCAAGGGGTCCTTGAGGAGGACCTCAAAACAGCCCTAAAAGCTGTGTAAAATAGGGAACCTACGCTTGGCCACCTACTGGCCGTAAGTGGACCCACGCCCCGTAGGTTGGGGTCGTGGGTCAAGGCCTGTGATGGCCTGCAATTGTCATGTTGCAGACCTCACCTACGACTTGTCAGTATGCCCCGTAGGCCCACACACGGTCCGTGGGTGGTGAAGTCTTAGGTCCTGGCAGAATTTAAGTTTAGTTTTTAGTTAGGGCTTTGGGGGTTAAATTAGTACTTAATTAGGGGTTAAGGGAGGTCGGTTAGTTAATTATTTAACCACCTATAAATACCTAATAGACCCCTAAACTAAATCATTTTAACCCATTCATCTAAGACTCCAAATTCTCTCCAAAAATCCTCTCTCTAGAAGTGAAGAAGAAGAAGAAGAGAAGAGAAGAGGGCAGATTTTCCTCCATTGATGAGAGCTTGATTAGGGATATGAATTTAGGTATGTTAGGTTAATCATGTATGGGTTATTCCATCCATAGATCCCCGTAGGTTTTCCCCCAATTGTGAAGTCAAAAACCCAATCTAGCTAGGGTTTCCTTCTACATTATTGCTAGGATTTAGGTATGATTCCAATCTAGTGGATAATGCCTAATTATGACTGTATAAACATTGAATTATGATTATATGATGATTTTATGTGATTTCTATGGTAAACCCCAGTCTAAATTGATGAATGTGATAATTGTGGGTTCATGCCATTAGAGATGAAATTGAAGGTTCAAAGGCGATCTTCTTAAATCAATGTCATGTGTAGTAATTGTTCAAAGTTTGGAGCATATATTCATGAATTTAACTAGACCTTATTGAATATGATTGATCTTGACTTGTAATGTTGGAATTGAACCTTTATGATCAATTGTGACTAGAATCACCTAGTAATAAGGGATGTGATAATAATACCTTGAAATCTAGGTATAATGAAGCTAATAAGAAGTACAGCTTTGAATATATGGCTTGTATTCATGAATGTTGATCACTAGGGTTTTGAGAGTAAAGCCAATGTGATGAACTAGATGTGTTAAGGCTTTGATAGTAAAGTCTAAATGATAATAGAATTCTATAGGTAGAATTGTGGTGAAAGGCCTACACTCACCTAACCAACCTTATAAATGCTTGAAAGTGTAAAGTGATAGAATCACTTGAACATGGATTGATTGTCAAGGACATCCTTCCATGAGACATGAGTGTTAATCAAGGCTTAACAAGTAAATATTGGGGTGTATGCTTGGCCCCAAGTGGATATTTACTATGAGATGGAGTGTCACACAAGAGAAGGTTCGGGCTCCAAGTAGAAAAGAGAATCACACCTAGTTTATGGGAGGACTATCCAAGTTGAAGGGGGAACTCTTACATAGTAGAGTGTGGGATTTACCATAGTTAGGTCTCATGAAATGGAGTGTCACACAAGAGAGGGTCCGGGCTCTAAGTAGAAAAGAGAACCAAACCTAGTTGATGTGAGGACTATGCAAGTTGAAGGGGGAACTCTTACGTAGTAGAGTGTGGGTTTTCCCAAAGTTAGGTATTATGAGATGGGAGCCTTCACATAAGTTTTGTCAAGAATCGTAATTCTCATGGTGTTCTAAAGTTAAAGAAAGGAACTAGGTTCCAAACCAAGAAGCATTAGTATGAGGACCTAAATGTGGTACTTAGCATGAATAGTATTATGGGATGCTATGCATGCATTGCGCAGGTATGACTTGGGGTTATTAAAGAAGATATTGAGGTAGGATTGTGCTATAGTTGCCTTCCTTGCTATAATTGACTAAAGGTGATAGATTTCCTTAGTTATGAAAGTTAAGCTAATAATGAGGCCAAAGGAGGGTGAGTATGACTAAGATAACTTCAAGGTTATGCTAAATGTGAAGGGTAGTATGGGTTGCCTTTCATACATTGCACAAGTGTGCTTTGAGGTTACTTAGGAGTATAGTACCATTATGGTAGAGAAGCTTATGACTTGACCATGAATATAGGCTATGATTAAGATGACCAAAAAGGGATACTTGTCTTGGGTGGTATTATGGGATGCTATTCATGCCTTGCACATGTATTCTTTTGAGGTTAGTTAAGAATGGTTCTATTATGGTATAGATGACTAACAGTCAAATGATGTTTATATGATGCTTATGTTGGAGACTTTGCTTATTATGATGATATTGTCTCTTATGCTAATGGTTTATGTTTCATGAAGTATTTCATATGATTTTGGATTATGTCTTATATTGACTAACCCTTGTCTTATGCTCTTATTGTTATGCTAGCTAACATAATTAGTACATTTTGTACTAACACATACTTTGCCTACATTCTAATCAAATGTAGGGTTTCGGAGATTTAGTTCCTTTGGAGGCTAGGTTTCTAAGGAGCAAAAAGAGTTGAAGATTTGGTGAGTCCTCATAGCTTCAAGGACAAATCCATTATTTCCTTTATGTCATTTCTTTATGTTTTAGACTTTGTATGGTATGCATCCCAAGAGTTTTATTCAAGAGTATAATAGATGTTTTGAGACAAAGGTTTAGTAAAGACTTCTGCTTGCTCTCTGAAAATGTTTTTGATTGTATGGTTCAGAAGAAGTTTTAAATTTTCCGTACGTTTCTATTATATTATGTTATGATATGCTAAGGGCTTGTATGAGACCCCTTCGGGGTCAAGTACTCCATGTTACGTCTAGGGGGTACTCTTGGGTCGTGACAATGGAAGACATATAAGATCAGCTGGTAGAGTGTATTAGAAGAAATAATGTATACATTAGCTATGTATATTATTAGTACCTTGTTAGTACACTATTTCAGCCTACGTGTTGCATTAGTTATACACGCTAGTGTGTATTGATGAGTGATATATAATAAAATATCAGTTCGCTCTCAATCATGTAATTTAACACAACAACCTCATACCTTAATTTAGACCTCAACTTCGAGCAACTCTAGCATTCAATAATGAAAACCTAAATCTTCCCCTTCTGGTCTCCAACTTAGGACTCAATGCTAATATGCAATTCTCAACCTAATTCTCAATTGCACAAATTCCCATTTCAACAACTCACAGTAATTGAAAGCTACATCTGAGCATGCACTATCAAATCATAAATTCAAACACAAAAGTTAAGCTAATCCCACTTCATAAATATGAAGCATGGAATCAAATACAAAGGCAATAGGATGAGAGATTAAAGACCCAAATGATTTCTTTATTTCTAAATTAAATCTCCAATCTCAATAAACAAATACAACCATAATTTATGCAATCCAAAGTTCTGTGGTCCACTCCACGAGCCGTGGGTGGCCGGCGTGGTTCGGCACCTGCAACATCTAGAAAGCTTCTATTTTGGTTCTTTCAAATATGGGGTGTTACTTGCGCCGAATAGGTTTTGGAGGGCTAAGACAAGTCTTTTGAAAGTGACAGTTGAAAATAAAAAAAAACAGGCATAAAAGGCGATGTCCATTCCCCATTGGCGATAAGCCCAGTGGGTTTTGGCAGATTAAGATAAGAATGAAATGGTACCCATGTCACATATTCAAACAATGAAGGTTATCTAGGTCTTACTCGACGATTAACCTAACTACCTTGGCGAGTTAAGACAAGCTCGCCAAACAGGTAGTGTTTAGCCCAGTGCCTATTTTTCGATCCTAACCATAATACACAACAATACCAAGTTTTCAATCAAGTTTACAACCTTCCCACATGCTTTTGTACCCATGGGAACTCCGATTTCCTCATGTACCATAAATAATTTCTTCAATTGATTATTTGCCCATAAGAAAGTTATCACTCAAACTATCATTGGGAAAAATCATATAATTTGGTCAACACTGCGTTAATAATACTTCACCCACAAAAAATTCAACCAAGACCCACCAAATATCAAGACTAAATGGCATGACCCAGGGTACCCCTAGATGTAACAAGGCATATAAGACCCCGAGAGGCCTCATACAAGCCACTTAGCATATCATAACATAAAGTAATAGAAGAGGTGTGGAAATTTAAAACATTTCAACACAATCAAAGTCTTTTATAAAACGAGCGGAAGTCTAACATCATTGTCTCAAACCATCTAACATAGGAGATAAAATATCGGGATGCAGCCCATACATTATTCCAACATGAAAAGAAAGACATAAAATAGATAAAAGGGTCATCCAATCCTCAAATACAATAAGGACTCACCAAAGCTTTACTTCCTTGATCAACTAAGAACCTAGCCACAAGTGTGTGAATCAAGAGTGTTGGACCCTACATTTGATAAGAATGTAGGCAAGAGTATGCGTTAGTACAAAAATGTACTAATTATGATGGCTAGCATAAACAACATAGACATAAGCATTAGTCAACATAAGACATAAGGCACATAAGGAAGAAACAAAACCATGACATAATAACCATGATAATGAAAGAGGAATGCTCCCTTAAGTAGCCTCACTTAACCTTAGCCAAGACTTAGGTCATCCGCCTCTAATCAAGCTTACACTATGGAAGGCATATCTAGCAACACTCCAAGCAAATCATCTTTATAACATAATCATATCGTTCATACTTACTTTTAAAGAAATGGGGATTCACCTATTTTCCTAACTTAAAAAGGCTAATGGGTATTCACCTCTTGCCTTACTTACTTTAAGATCACGGGTACTCGCCTCCACAATCTCATCATATGACACGGGTACTGGCCTTCACATAATTTCATAAGGAGAATGAGTACTCGCTTACATGTCCATTCATCATAATAAGAACGTGGGGACTCGCCTCTCTTTCAATTCTAAGGAGTATCAGATATTACCACACATCCTTACATATGGAGGTCAAGGGTAATCACCTCTAGCCCCATAAACTACATAAGCTTTCAGTCTAGATTCATTTTTAGGTGAGCAATCCTTTCAACCTAGAATCATTCATGTGAGTAAACCTTTCACATTCATACATTCATAATTAAGCAATTCATGTGGGAGGTATCCCATGCTCAACAATAAAATCAATTATAAACAGTTCATATCATAAGCTTTACTCTCAAAGCCCTAGATAGATCTCATGATCATCATCTAAGCTTTATTCTGAAGCAATTCTAATCATTTTCATCAAATCTATAAGGAAAAGCATAAACCGATAAAGTTTCCCTTCATTGCATCAACCTAATCATATCAATTCAACCTTAAAATCATAGGATAAGCATGAGTACATGTAATTTCATCCAAAATACATGAAATTCTATCAACTAGATCATAAACAATCACAATCCACTTAATTAGATAAAAAATCATCATAACCCACAACATTGGAAGAAACCCTAACTTGAATTGGGGAATTCTTCATCAAATTGGGGAAATTCTAGGGGACTCCATGGATGGAAGAGTCCATAGATGAAAAGCCATCATACCTTGATTACAATTACCTCAAAAGCTTGAAGATTGGGTGACTTAATCTTGACCTAGCTCCAATTTCTTCTTTCTTCTTTCAACTTCTAGAGATAGAATTTTTGAGAGGAGTTTTGGGAATTCTTTTGCGATTTTTAGAGAATGACTTGAATGAGGGGTTTTGGGGGTTAAAAATACTTATATAGCTATTTTAGACTTGGGAAAACGACACCACATTGATTTAATCAAAACCTTAAAATACCCATATGCCCCTAAAATGACTGCCAAGTCCCCGCCCGAGATACCACGACTGAAAAATTGTGGATGGACCTCTGGTCCATCCTGGTCAGTCGTCGTCTGGTCAGAGACCTTTGGGCCAACAAAGGTTGCTTGAAACCATAGGGAGTTTGATAGACATACAGTCTGTGTTTCCCGTCATCTTCCTAACCTGGGGTTTTTCATGAGGTTCCTAACCACAGACCCACCTAGTGGTCCCAACAATGAACCGTGGTTTGCCACCATTGGTTAGCACCTGCAGTTTTCCCAAAAGCTGCTATTTGCCTCATTTCGAATCCAAGGTGTTACACTGAATATCAACCATTAACCAACATAATCAATTTTTGCAAGTTTAGGCACAAGTTCAACTATTTAATTCAGGGGCACAGTTCAATATAAACAATGCAACACTACCAAATAAAATAAACTAACATTATTCTTTAAATGACCTTTAGCCTATATAGAAAACACAATATTAAGCTCAAATAACGAGATAGAATCGAACACCAACCTTAAGTAGAAACAAATACTAGAAAAATAAGGGATGCTAGGGTTGGGGTAAAAAAACCACGAAAAATAAAGGCCTCCCGGTATCGAAAACTCACAAAAGAGGCACTTTATTAATATAAGATGATATTGGCAGCTTAGGGAAAAAAAAGAGCTCAAAGATAGGAAAGGGTCTCTTTTGAAAATGAAAATACCCTTGGCCTTATTATACAAGAGATGTTGGGCGGTCAAGACTAACGTCATTGAATTGAATATAGTTGAATTGTAGTGTTAATGAGGTGAACCTTTACTTCAGATACTTTTCGCATAAATGATTTAACTTATAAATAATGACACAATAATTTATACTATAAATGACATTGTACTTCTTATAGGAGGTCATTTACTTTATATCACCTGTTTATGGAAGTTATCATTATCATAGGTCGTTTATGATATAAATTTCAAAGGCATTACTACCAGGCTTTAGGGTTTTATTAAAATGGCCCATTTCTTTAACATATTTTATCATTGTATCTCATATGCATTAATTTCACAAATAATTGTTTTAATAACTTTGATTAGAAAGGTCCCCATCTAGTATAATAAGCATGAACTATGAATCAATTGTCATTTACAAAATTAAGTACCATGATTTTGATGATAAAATCAAGAATCAATGGTAAGAGATAAAGGGAATTCAGAAAAAATAAATTGAGATAAAAACTGTAATAGTGACCTTACTAATTCAAATTGTAGATATAGGGTGTGAGTAATAACAATGTTCCTCACTTTGATTATTTTACATAAATTAAAAGCTCCATGAATCCTTAAAAATAAACCTAACTTGAAAAAGAATGTGTAATGACCCTTCAGGTCATTTCTCTATTTATGCCTTCTTTTCGACGTTTAGAGCATTTCTGTAGCGACCAAATTCATTTATGACTTGCTGAAACTGATTGTTTGGTCGCCTGGTCATTCATTTGGGTTTTATGCCCGTTTTCCTATTTTGGAGCTTTTGAAACATGAAAAGTTTATTTTAGTCATAACCTCATGTAAACGACCTCAAGTGGGAATTCTGAAGTATGCACCAGCTCTGGAGTGGCAAAATTAGGCTAGTAGTATGGTTGGCATGAGTCCCGAGGCTTTCGGTGTGACTTTGAGGCCATTTGGCGCTTTAGCCTTTGAATTTGGGCTTAAGTTTGACTTTGGTCAATATTCTTGGTAAATGTGCTCGGATGAGAAATCCATCAATGCGGTTAGTTCCAGAATGCTGGGTTTTGTCTAGAACGACCCTTCGTGTGCTTCCGATCTTATTCTGAGGCCCGTTGTAGAAATTGGCAAAAAAAACATTTGGGTGTGGGGCCCACTTTTTTGTCGAAATGACCTCTTATGAAAATTCTGACTTCACCATTGATTCTAGAATGTCAAATTTAGTGGGGTAAAAAAATTTGGTTTATTTTCATTGAGTCCCAAACGAATTCCAAGGGTCCGTTTGGAGATTTTTAAAAAACAATATAGCAAAATCTAGTGTTGCTGGTACAAAACTTTAGCAACAAGAATTTAGTCTTTTCGCGACCAGATTTAGCTTTTAGTCACAAGAACGGAAAGGCTGCAATTTATATTGCGAAAAATCAGATTTAGCCTCATTTTGAAACTTTGATATCTCAAGTTCTAGAGCTCCGTTTTGGGTGATTCGAAGTCCAGCGTGTTCGAGTATGTGTTGGATGAGTGGGTGAGTGTCCGGAGCATGTCGAAAAGTCTCTGGTTGTGGTGTACTTGCGTTGTAAGTGGCTTCCCCAAGTCTCTTTTTGTGTAAAGTTTTGTATTTTAGTTTATTGTTGCATGGAGCTTTTTTGAACCCGGAGAGGTGATCCATTTTGGAACACAAGCTCGGTGGAGGGTTTAGGACCGCTTCATGGAGTCAATTTTGGTAATTCTAGAGTGGGTCTCACATTTCCCGATGTTGACTCTAAAATTCATCTGTCTCTGATTTTGATGATTTTAGTGTCTAAACGACCATACTGATGTTGTGGTTCTATTTTTGATAGTGTGGCAGAAATACAAGGGTTTTTGGAAGGAAAAACCTCGGCAAAATGATTTGGAGCGCGCTCAGTCGACCTTCGAGTAGGCTACGACTTCATTACCTTTAGATTGAGCCTGATTGTGTAATTGCATTTTGAACTGTGTAAATTTGGGGTGGGCTGCTAGTATTTCTTTTCTTCTTTTCAGAAACCATGTTGTAGGGTTGATTTTTGGGGTATTTCGGGGTTAGTACCATGCTGTTAGAGGGATTGTTTATTTGTGTGTATTTGTGAATTACTTGGTGGGTTGTTTATTTGTCGTTCCATGCGTAGTATCTAGTTTACTATTTATTTATGTTGGAATTTATTATTGGCCTTAGCGTAGGATATACTAGTGTTTCATTAAACCCATGTACCTGGTTGACTTTGGTATGTATCCGACTTTGATTTAGATGGACTAGGTCCTTGTAGATCAGAATAGTAGAGTAGGGTCTGATAGTTGAGTGTAGATTTGGTCTTTTTCTTGGTTGTGATCCTTCTGGTATCTCTCCCCATTTTTGTGTGCCGATGCATTATCGGAGGTGCAGTATTTTCCTTGTTTGAGTGTTTTGCTGTTGATTCTGGTCTGAGGTAGTTGGTAGTGGACGTTGATCCAAGATGGTTTGGAGTTGATTTGACCGTTTTGATGTGACTGGTAGTGGTCGTCGATCCACGATAGCTTGGAATTTGAGATCCTCTACGGAGTTGATTTTACCCGCACACTCTGGCTAGCATTAGGCAGGGCCCAGAGTGATAGCTGACTCACCTGGGTGGTGGGCCCTCAGGGTGATTAGCTGACTTGGTAGTTGGATATAAGTTACCTAAGGTCTTCTTCGGAGTTGACAGGCCCGCGCACTCTGTTTGGCTAGGGCAGGCCCAAGGAGTTTTAGATGGCACACTTGGCTGGCTTGGGCAAGGCCCCCAGAGTTTTAGCCTAATGGGGTATTGGATTAGGGCTTTTGGAGGGGATTGATATACCCCCGCGCGACACTCGCCTTGCTGGGTAATGCCCCGGAGTTACTGGCGGGCTGGGTGGCCCGATGTGGAAGTCAGACTTGTTGACTGGGTTGAAGTTGTTGGTTGTGTCGGTTCAGAGTTGTGTTTTCTTTGGGTTCAGTAGTTGTGGCTTCTCTGTGTACCTATCGGGATTATGAAAGTTTGTTCCGGTTCTTGTTTGTTTATTCTTGAGTGGATTTAGTGGGTCTTATGGGGGTCCTAGTTAGGTTTAGGTTAAAAATCCTTAAACTAGTACTCTGATTGTTCTTTTTTTTTTGGTTGACCTATGTTCGTGTTTCATTCTATATTTTTCGTCTATTTTTACCTTCCTTTCTCAGTCGGCCTATGATGTCTACTGGGTACTTGCTGCTTTGGTACTCAATCTACACTCTGCATCTGTTTTCGTGATGCAGGTCTGAGCACAAACTATAGCGTTGAGGTCGAGCATGCAGGTTTCTGTTATGGAGACGAGGGTGAGCCCATGGTGTTCTAGATTTCCTGTATATATTTCGTATTTACCTTTTGACTTTTTTTTTATCTTTGAGCTCGTCTGGTTTCTGTGGTCCACTTTTTGGACTTGTGCTCTTTCAGTAGTTCTGTACATGTGACTTTCAAGTTCTGGGAGGTATCATTTGTATGTATAGACTTAGGTTCTCTTCCGTCTTTCTCTTATGTATTCTGTTTATTTATGCTTCGCTGAGATCGAACGATCCTTGTCCGATCAGTTGAGGCATAACAGGAATGTAACCAATTCATGCCTAGAATGATATCAATGTCTACCATTTCTAACTCTACAAGATATGCTGACGTGACTTTCAAAGAGACTGTGATAGGACAATTTTTCGTATGCCTGTCTAGTTATAACTGGGTCACCAACTGGAGTAGAGACTGAGAAGGGTTCTGAAAGAGTTTCTGGACTGACACCAAAGTTTACTGCTATATTGGGAGTTACAAAGGAAGGAGTAGCCCCTAGATCTAACAATGCATAAACATCTAAACGAAAGACTCGTAACGAACAAGTGAACACATCAGGAGAATCTTCCTAGTCTGGCGAGCCTGGAAAGCATACAACTTGTTCTGGCGCTGACCGCTAATTGTACCAGATGAAGCACCCTGCTGAGTTGGGCGACCTGCTAGTGCTGCTAAAGCTGTAGACTGAGCACTATTGTTATTATTTCCTCCCTGCCCCTACCTAGCAGAAGGAAAATCCTTTAACCTATGGCCAGACTTTCCACATTCAAAGCACCCTCCCCTGCCTGAAAGACACTTACCCAGATGGTTTTTACCACACTTTGGACAAGTTGGGTAAGTCATATTACCTGAAGCACTCCCTTGACACTTAGAGCATGATTCCCTACCTTTTTTATCATGTAGAAACTTGGGGGATGGAGCACTATGCTATGAAGGTGCTGGGGCTGAAGATCTCTGCTGAAACTGTTAGCGATTTCGACCACCCGATTTCTGCTGAGAGTATTCATAGTTTCCTGTCCTAGCCTTCTTATTGTCCTTAGTGTGTTCCTTAAGATTGTCTCCCTTAACCTTCTGAGCATGGGTCATAAGCCTAGCGATGTTCATATCTTCTAACAACATAGTATTTCGGCACACTATCTTCACTAAGTCAGATACTTTATATAGAAACTTACGCATTTGGGCCCTTGGATTGGCAACCATGTGTGGATCATACCTTGAGATCTGGGTAAACTTAAGATCGTACTCTTGAAGGAATGAATTCCTAGTTTTTTGTTGTTTTATTGAGTCTTTTTTAGGATGGGTTCCTTACCTTTTGTTTTCGGTTCTTTTCCTAAGGATAGTCCCTTTGAACCGAGTGCCTTTTTATTTTTTTTAGGAATAATTTTTTTTATATATTTTTTTGAGATAAAAGAAAAGACCCTTTTGAGTGGTGTGATACTTGCTATTTAGGCCTAATTTTTGAGTAGTACTTTCTTGTGAATGCTTGATTAAAATATATATATATATATATAAAAAAAATGCAGACACTTTGACATCTAAGCTCATGGTTGTGACTTTGTATATAGCTTATTTTATTTTGTAGTTTGTTATGATCTTGTCTCTCTTAGAAGTGGAATTGATTCATCTTGATTGATACTTGTGCTATGTGTGGTGAGAATTTATTTATTCCATGTTTTGCATATTAGTCTAGAACTTGCCTTGCATGTTATTGAAGCGAAATAAAAAGTGATGCTTTGTTTAGGAGATGATAATAGGCTTTCTTTGAATTGTCTGGTAAATTTTAGCCTTTTCAGATATTTTATCATAGTTAGCCCTTTTGATCCTGTAGCCTTTTGTTGGTAGCCATATTTTGCCCTTGACTATTTTGTTGAATCCCTAGTGTTTGCACCTTGCTTCCTTGAGCATTATAGCATAGACTTATTCTAATTATCAATTATGAGAAAAGAGGATGATTGAGTGAAAAGGTAATTAATGATAGCTACAAAGTGCTTAAAAGCCCTCTTTGAAAGAATGTGACATGAAAAAAAAAAGTTACCTTGATGATGGCCCTGGTCCTTCCAAGGATATCGTGCACCTTAACGCATGTAAAATACGTAAGTTGAGGGTGACTATTATGAAGAAAACTTTAAAAAAAAAAGAAGCATTCTTGAGATGATGAGAATTACTTGTGAAATAATTGTTGAAGAGAGGGTTGAAAATAAAGAGAAGAAAATAATGGGTGATGAAGTCTAAAATTGCAAAGTGTTTAAGGAAGTGTAAGTCACTATTATATAGTTTTCCTACTCGTCTCCTAACCTACATTACAACCCGTTAAAGTCGTGTTTGATTCTATTCAAACTTGCTTAATTAGTGGAGACGTATATAATGGGCAAGCCTATGGTTCTTTGTGCATACATGTGAAATTTATTTCCGAGTGCGAGTTGTTATTTGATGCTAAATCCTTAATTTATACTCAATCTTTTGAATTAAGTGTGTGGACTATTTCTTTTTGTGAAGACACTTGTTTCATGACAGTTTAAGGATTAAAGTGAATAAAATATTATATTTATATATAAGGTGCATATTGCTGCTGTAAATTGCGAATTGCAAAAGAATGAAGTTGAAGGAATAAGCTGCCACGTGGCAATTTCTAAAAGCACTGGCCAATTGATGCATGACACTGCAGAATCAATAATTTGAGGCAGTTTCAACTTTCACGCGGACAGCTCGCGCGGCGGAAAAAAAAGGAATTCAATTTCCTTTGGTTTTGCATTTCTAATTTAATTTGGACTCAGTTATTTTATTTAGGATTTTCTATATTTATAAATAGTCCATAAAAATAATTATTTTGGGGAGATGATTGATAGGAGATACTTTTTAGGGTGCTTTTCTTCTTATTTGAGTTAGATTTTATTACTTTTATTCTAGTTTTTGGCTTTGGAGATTAACTTGCAATTTTAGCAATTTTTGATTTCCTAAGTTCGTTTTGAAGATTTTGACTTTGAAATTTAAGTTGAGATTCTTGGTTTATTCTTCTCATTACGTAAATTCATGATTTCTTCATCTAAAAAAATGAATTGTGCTCTTGCTACTATAGGTAACTAAATCCACAACTAGGGTTGTGGGAACCATGAGCGATTAACAAAGTATGAATAGTAACTAAGTAATTCTTGAATAGTGTTATCGCATGAATTGATAATTCTTTCGTTTAGAACTCTTTTTAGCGGTTGCAAACGTTAGAACTCGCCTTGTTGCTACTTGGCGGACCAACAAGGTAGTTAATAAGAAAAGAATTATCAACATAGATTTAGTGTGATACTATCTAATAGTCTAATATCGATTGGTGTGAGGGTGAAAACTAACACATACATCGATGTGATGTCTTATATGAGGTAAAGGTAAGAGTTAGTAAATTATACACACGTAGCTGGATCAAGTTGCGGGGTGAAATTCTCTAGTTGTCGGACCAAGAAATTAGAGATACCTAACTTATCACTTTGCATGTAATACACAAGGAAATGATTACTATTACTAGGATTACCGCGTTATGAGTTTATGGAGAACACTTACACCCTAGTTTCTCTCTCATCTGAATAACAACTAAAGTTTGAATCTTGCTCACTGATTGTTCACATATTTTCCAGAATTTGTTTCACAAATCCCCTCCTTTTAATTACTTGTTTCGGAAGTACGTTGACTAAAATAATATAATTGTAAGCTAAGTTTAAGTCTAAACCATATTTCTCGTGGGATCGACCCCAACCTCCAAGTTGGGTTCTTTACTTGATAACGATCGCTTACGCTTTTTTAGGGAGGTGTAATTTGAGCGTATGAAATAAAAAAAATTAAAAATAATAATATAATAGAACTTATTCCTAAAAAAATTAAAATGACACTTGGTTCACAGGGACTATCCTTAGAAAAAGAACCGAAAACAAAAGCCAAGGAATTCATCCTAAAAAAAAAGACTCAATAAAACAATAAAAACAATGAATTTATTCCTTCGTATATGCAGGTATTGGAGTGGCTTGAGGCCAGAATCGACATTCACAAGGGACCAAAAGAAGGAGATTTAACACCAGCTCTTTGATTTGTGGACAACAACAACTTCATAATCATCTGGAACTCACTAGATCTGCCGTTATAGGGTGAAAGAAGTCTTTATTAAGATTTTTTTCATGGCATTCGTGAGACATGGAATGTCTTAGGTGAAAACACCTTAAGCTCGGCAACTTTCAGGTTATGGACTAGAGATGGATACTGATTTTGAAGCTCTTGATGTCTCCTCAACTCATCGACGTTTCCCTAAAGCGAGTTCCATGGTTGTTTCGACTGTGTTGTGAGGAAGGAGATGAGATTTTGTTACTTTTCCCTTCTTTCTTTCTTTAATGTCCGGACATCTGGTCTTGACTACTTTTGATTTTTTTTATTTTTGTTTCTTTTTGTATTGTTTTTGGGCCTGGGTTGGATCAGGCTATGTAGGTTGAATCCCATTTATTTATGCAATAAAGGCATGTATGGTCTACTTCAATTTAAAAATAAAAACAATATCTAATAGTATATTCTTATTAATAAAAAATATTTAAAATAGAAAGAAAAAAACTGTCAATCCAAAAAAAAGAAGGTAAAACGTGGGTCCTTGAGAAATGCACAAAATCAACTACCTAAAAGTTTAATTTGAAAATTTAAAATTAAAAAAATAACTAACCTTATCTTTAATAATAATCTAAATTTTATAAGCACATCTTTGAAAAAAAAAATAATTCTTAACTCATCATTCATACCTTCTTAAAATCACCTCTTCAAAAATAGAATTTCAGACACGTGCTAAGAAAAAATAACATACAAACAAAATAATGATTGTACGCACTAAGATCATAAAAGAAATAGTTAGTATATTAATTTATTGTACATTTATATATGCCCTCTATCTAAATTGTTTGGTCTACAATTATTTTTTGTGATTGAAGGGATCACCACCTCTCCAATGCAACAAGGAAGAAAAACAATATGATGATAGAGAAATGGAGGAATTCTGAACAATTTCATTTCAGTGAATCATGTTCGTCATCTTTCAATATTTTAAGTACATAAATTACTACTATGATAATTATTTTGTTCATATGCTATTTTCTTTTTTCTTTTTATAATCTAGCCCTTTTCTATTCATTTTTAAAGCAAATATTAAAATGATCCATTTTATGTGATTTATTAGTTCAATTGGTATTTAAATTTAGGTTACAGTTCCTAATTTATGTTGGTTTTGTATTTTTTTTTTGACGATTTCAATAACTATTTTGTTTTACAAGAATAAAACAAATATGAATAGTGATGAAGAAGATGAAAGATTTGAGATGGTTTAGAAATGGAGATATCGAAATACCTTAGGCAATTATTGCTATTAATTTTTACATTTTTTAAAAATTACTTTCCTTAAACTTTTTTTAAAAAAAATAATATTAAATTCGGGTAGTTATTTTTATTTTGCCATTTGTTTATGTTAATTATCTTTTTACAGCTCTTTAAACTTCAAATCTATTTAATTGAATAATTTTCTATACTTTTATTATCTATGCATCTATATATATTTATACTGTATTTTGCATACTAGGTAACATGGGCCAAATACTATTGTTTACATTTATTTTATTCTCTCTCTCTCTATATATATATGGGAGGTGATAACACCACGTGTAAACAAAAAAAAAAGAATTCACGAATGATTAAAAGTAATTTAAAATCTGAAAATTAAAAAAAAATGAAAACACTACAAAATTAATTAAATTCAAAAGTAAAAATTTAAAAGAAGGAAAAAAACTGCACGTCCCTATCTCCAGATGATATGCATTATTTAAAGATTAATTATGTTTATTAAAATTAATTTACGTGTATGGGTAAATTTTACTAAACAAAAATATTTTGTTTGAAATAATTGTTATAGTTCTAAATTGAAACTATAAAAGAATAAATTTTATTTTCAAAACTATTTAGATAGGATAATATTTGCTTCAAATTAGTTAATTAAATTAATGTTAAATTTTATTTTATTTAAATTTTTTGAATTTGAATTGAAAATTAACTCTATATCAGATAAAATTGAATTTCAATTGATTCTTATTTAAGGAGGTTGCATGTACGCTCAATTATTTTTATTTCAATCGTGCAAATTAATAAACTAATAAAAATAAATATTGACAATTTAATTTTAAAATCGTGAATAATTTAATGAAATAAAAACGTGAAACAAAAAATATATATTTGATACTTGCATGATTCGTTGTCGATCTATTCATATAGATTTGATTATTGGAGTTAGAGGTAGAGAAGAATGGAGGTGAGTACGTTTCATTAACAGTTTCAATATTATCCGCGCATCGCGCGGGCACATATACTAGTTAAGAGTTAAAAAGGGAAATATTTTAATATACTTACTTAATTATCAAATATAAATATAATTTGAATAAACATTAGTTACACACAAAAAGAATACCTTATTATATATGGAAAGTAGCCTGAATAAAAATATAACTAAAATAAATAAATTTATCAAATACTTAAAAATGATATGCACTCAATAAAATTAGTGAAATTTGAAATTTCGAGTCAAAAAAGGAAATATTTTAATATACTTACTTAATTTTATCATATTTTAATTATCAAATATAAATATAATTTGAAGAATCATTAGTTGCATACAAAAAAGTAAAATTATTTAGGAGAAATAAGACACAAGTACCCTCCCAAACTATATTCAAAATTTCAATAACATATCTAAACTTAAGTAGAATCCTATTACCTCGTACCATACAATCATTGCATGAATCAACTCACCCCTTCCATACTATAACTATCCTCAGATTGTATCATTCAGACTACCATATCAAACTTAGTACAAATAGTTACATGTTATTGTACGTTAACTTTACCTGAGAGTATAAAAATGACTATAGTCGATACTAGAAATTAATAGTAATCTACATAATCATCATCATCATAAGATGAGCCAAAGTCTCTAGTACTATTGAAATTTGTTGGAATATGAGGTGGGGTTGTTGTAACGATCCGAACCGTCGTTATTTAGGAAAGGAAAAACGTTCGGAGAACTGGGACCCTCATCTCGCCAGAGCGGGACAAGTGCCGCCAAGGCGGCGGAGCTCCTGCAGGGCTAGGGAGCGCCAGAGCGGGAAGGTCGGGGACAAAACTTAAATAACACGAAGTCTTATTTTCTCCTTTTTCCCAAAACACCAAAAAGAGGCAACGATCACCCTAGAAACCCTCAAAAGGCTGCTCTAAGCTTGGGAAGGAATGAGAAACATATTTCTAGTGAAGGGATATCGATAGCTTGCGGATTTCTAGTTAAAATCCATCGTCTCATCATCCAGAAGCCAATATTGGAGCTACAATCCCTCTGTGACTGCTTGGCGCCCATGTAGCTAGGTTTATTTAATTGAGTAGTCCTAATTTCGTGTTAACTACGTTGTATATTGATAATTGACGGTAGAATTCATGCGTAGGCCTTCGTGCACCGAAAAAGGGATAGTTGTACCTGTATTCCTAGTTTTTACATAAGATGTGTATCGTAGGGGGAAGCCCTGTCCTATGAAACTAGAGGTAGGTGATAGTTCGATTTCATGTTTATGTGATACATGCCACATAGTTGCTTCATTATATACATGTGTGTTTGTGAATAAAGGATTATGAATCGAACTTGGTGAAACGACTAAGTATGTATAATTGCATACCATGAACCTGTTGTGAACTAAATATAATGGATGATTATACTGCATGCTATGAACCCAATACTTGATTGTATGACTATGAGTAATATCATTATGGGTGCGATTTTAATTGTGGTTGTGTTGACTGGATCAGGTGTCATGTTTCGACACATACATTGGATCATGTGTCACGTTCTAACACATACATTGGATTAGGTGTCATGTTCCGACACATACATTGGATCGGGTGTCATATTTCGACACATGCATATTGGATTGGGTGTCGCGTTCTGACACACTAACAAATTGGGTGTGGGTTCCATGATAGAACCGTTGGTGGATATTGTGTTCATATCTACTTGTTATTGAGAATGTGGAATTGTACATTGTTCCTGAAATGATACTTGATTTATATATTCTGTATATGTGTGTTACTATGTCGTGTTTACTTGTTATATATCTCGTTACTGAATGAACTGCGAATGGTCAGGTTGTATGGTAAGCGGAGACAGAGGGTCCAGGTGTTACTATGTGTTACTTAAAAGGGTTGTTTGTGTTCTTGAAAGTTGATAATTGGGGGTGGTGTTACGTCGTAAATGTTAAATAGTTGGGTATTACCTGGGAAGGAGACTCGTATTAAAACGGTTAACAAGCCTTCATAGAGTGTACTATGGGGTCAAGGGTTGAGTGGTGATGAGGAAGAAGTAAGGGTCTGTCGTGAGTGGTTGGCCGGTTGGTAGTGGTTACATCTGGGACCCCCCTCCAAGAGGTAGAATGGTTAAGCTACGACCAAGAACGGAGCGAGTAAGGGGTTAGAGCCAAGTGTACTAGTATATGCTTTAAAGTATTCGAGAATGGTAAAGGTGGAGGAACAAACAGTCTATTTACTTGTTTCCTGCTAGTTGATTTCTTATATTATGCGGTGGGTATCTGGTTAACCGATGATGCCTACCAGTACGTGTGGTTGTACTGCTAATACTCTTACTATGCCTTTTTGGCATAGTCTGGTTGCACGGTCAGTGATGTTTCGTAGATGAAGACGAATGCAATCTCCAACAACTTCTATTTTTCCTTCCATGTGGTGGGACCTGCATCATTTGTTATCATGTTTATACCTTGAAATCTTGGAAGCTCTTATACCTGTTTAGACTAGATCTCTGGGGTGTTTTTTATCTATATATTTTTGCATTGGATGTTATAACAACTCTTTATTTTATAAAAATCTTCATGAATTTCCTTTTACCTACAATTTTCTTAATTTTCCACATTTCTAAAATGTTTGGGAATCGAGGGTTCTCCTACTTAGGTGTTAGAGTAGGTTCCCACACGGCCCAGTGGGTTGGGTTGTGACAGTTATACATCTCAATAGTGCCCAATTCACACCATCAAAGAAATGATGTTGTTTTATTGTTGTGGCCCCATCATGGACTCCATTCTCATGGTGGGGTCCTTGACCAAAAGTTGAGTGATCAAGTCCTTAGCCATGTTTGGGACCAATGGCTTTTTAGGGAAATCAAAGGTTCGAGCCACGATGTTCGATAGGGTTAACTCATTGTCAAGTCTTCTTAAAGGTGTTACACCATAAAGCAACTCGTACATGAAAATCCCCAGCGCCTACCAATCCACCGCATTACCATGTCCTTCTCCCGACACGATCTCCGGGGCCAAGTACTCGTGGGTCCCGACAAACGACATTGACCGAGCCTCGATCGGCGCTCAGCTATCAACCTCAAGGGTCTCTCAACACTCGCTCCTCATCTTCCTCCTCTTCCTCCTCTTCCTCCTCCTCTTCTTCTTCTGATGATGTTCTTAGATTACCAGCACGAGACATACTGTGGCATGATAAAATTAGGCAAGATGCACGATAATGATGAATTATATGTAGGCGAATTATGATCATTTGAATTATTATGATGTGCGTAATTTGGATCATGATCAAGTTGAGGCATTACTAAGGGCGTGTTTGGTATGGTGGAAAACATTTCTGGAAAATATTTTATAATTTTCCCATGTTTGGAAAATATTTTCCAAATCAACTCATTTTCCTCAAATTTAAGGAAAATGACTTCCCTTCAAAATTTAAGGAAAATATTTTCCAAAACTCTACTTCATTTATTAATTTTTTTTCTTACCCTACTCATACCCCGTGCCCGACCCTCCCCATTAAAAAAAAATTAAATTTTTTAAATATTGTTTTTTAATTTCAAATATATTTCTATCCCTACCAA